>RJWT010005927.1:0-30070 GCA_004365215.1 Cuniculus paca | reverse complement strand
AAAGCCCTAGGTTACCCACAACTACCACTACCTACCCACCCACCCACAAAAAAGAAAAATATTTCATCTAGTTGGATTAGAATTGCATGACCTTTGCATGTTAACAAGTCTCCCATAGGTGACTCAAGTTTGAGTCAGACCTTTAGGATGTCAATCTTACTGTCTGGAGTGAGGTCCCTTTGTCTCGGGATGCTAGTTAAGCACACGGACACTCAAATGCATACCCATAAATGGCAAAGTAGAGAATAAGAAAGGCCTAGAATGGTTAGAGGGAAGAAAGACAAAGTAAGTGCTCAGCACTTTTCAAAGCTCTGCACTGCAGTTAAAGACCAATATCTCTTTGGTCGTTAATATACACTTTCATTCTGGGAGTTATTTCTTTCTGCAAAGTTTTCAAAGTCTTTCCACCCCAGAGTGGCTGCTTGGTGATCTGCATTACCTGGCTGCTCAAGCGGGCTGCCTTCTTGGCCATCTCAATGTCTGGTCGACCAAGCATGCTTAAGCCGTGGCTGCCTTCCTTGCGGTGCTTGGCTCTGTACTCCACCTGGATCAAAGAAAACCCAGACAGATGAAGCATTCTTAGCAATAAGCACCTTCCATTACTATTAGCAGAGATCACTGGGGACGTGACACATTTTAACTGCCACCCTTACCTCACTGGCCTGTTTGGCTGCCTGTGTGGCCTTCTTGATGTCTGGTCGATCAGCCACTGTGGTATAATGTAGGTTCTCTTTGGCATCTTTTTTGTAAGCGACCTTTATGTGGGGAAGAAAATGTTTACTCACTCGAGAGATGCTGTTTTTCTGAAAGTCTTCATTAAGCATAAAACAACTTTTTTACTCAAAACAAAACAAATCCTCACCACCACTGCCATATTTTTTAAACTACCAGATCATAGAACTCAGGGTGAGCACACTTTGGAACAAGAGCATGCACCATCTGGGGATCTACTGCACCTCTACCATAACTAGAAAGCCACTCAACCACCAGCCCACGGATGTCAGAGAGGAAACGTACATCACTCTGCTTCTTGGCCACTTCCATGGCGTGCTTCACCTCTGGAGGCTCCTGCATGATGGAGTAGTTGGACTTTCCTTTCTCCTTGACATGTTTCTTTTTGTAATTTGTCTAAAGAGAGTCAGAATTATTTCTGTGAGAAAAGAAAGCTGGGAGCAAAAGCGATTTACTTGAAGAACTCTGAGATCTCCCGGAAAACCTATGGCTTCCCTAGCTCAGCATCACTTGGTACTTAGATCTCTAGCCCACATTCTGATTCTCTGTTGTTTCTATCTTGAAACACAATACCAGAACCACCCAGCAATCTTTGGAGAACTGAGTACAAACAAATTAAACTCTTTACTCACCATTTCTACCTTTTAAAAATATATGAAATCATATACAATGTGCAAGATATACTACCAGGATCACTACAATACTACTAATAAAGTTAGAGTGGGAAAAGATTACCAAAGCACAAAAAGGTGGCTTTATTGCTCTAAAATTGTGTAGCTGTTCCCTGAGACCATTCAGTAAGTAGGCTTAAATAGCGCATGGCTTCTCTTATGTGAGAAGCCCAAGGTATAAATAAAGAGCAAAATAAAAGATAATAGGAAGTAAGGAGACAGATTGTTTTTAAAAGGGGAAGGCAATCAAGAGGAGAAAGGGGAGGGAAAGAGGCTGGAAAAAGAATCGTGATACGTTATGTACGTGTATCAGCCCCACACAAAGAAGGTAAAGATTATGTACTATGAGCAGGTACTAGAAGAAAAAAAGAATTGAAATTTAAAAAATAAAATAAAATTGTACAGCAGCTCAATGACAGGACACCCTTAATCAGCAACGTATCCTCCAGTTATTAGCATTAATAATGACCGCTTGTGTTTTTAGATAATATGTCCTATGCAGCACCCTCATCTGTCATAATTACCATAGCTAGAAAGCCCATAAACACAGAATATTTAAACTAGAGTTTAGGGTTCACATGTAAATATCGATGTAAGAGTGAAGCTATGTAAAGGAAAGCATTTGTAACCAAAAGGGCAGTGCACGGCGTTCCCCCAGGTTCTAAGGAAAGTGCTGTTGCTACTGCAAGAGTCCCACGGCTGGTCACTTACATCGCTGACGTGCTTGGTTACTTCCTTGACATGAACCGTATCCCGGGTCTCTGGCAGTGTTGTGTACGAGCCCTGGGCCAGGTGCTTCTTGACGTGGCGCTTGTACTTGTTCTGAGGGAATCCGCAGGGAGATTATTAAAATATCTGCCTGGGGCCTGAACCCAACCAAGAAGAAAGCAGAGCATATGGGTTGCTGGAGGGTTACCTCAGACACCAGATTGCTGACAGTCTTTGCCAGGAGGACCTGAGGAGTGTCAGGCACAGCATGGCAGGTTCCTCTTTCCTTGACGTGTTTCTCTTTGTATTTCAGCTGTAGGGGTTGGAGAGCACATTTTTATTAGGCCCCCACATCACTAGGTTATAGCTGGCAGAACAGCATTGTTGACAAACTGCGATCACAAAACTCATTTGAAAGTTCTCATGCTTGGAAATGCAGAGAAATACCCAAAAAGATTTTTTCCTTATCACTTGCAAGTTGAGGTTTTAATAATAATCAAAATATATTACATGATGGATCTCTATAGAAGATAGACGTTAAATTCAAAGCATGTTCAAATACGTCATTTGGCCTTCCTGTCAGCCCTGGGAGGCATTATCTCTTCTTTACAGTTGAGAAAACTGCAGTACAGGAAGAATACAATGCCGCAGAAAAGAAGCAAATACATGCAGAATGCAGTCTGTGCTGTGTGACCCGCGTGGTGGTGCAGCATAGACCAAGCGCTCGGCCGTACCACTGGTGTCCACTGAGGAGACGGCCACGTTTCAGGACCACACCTGAGCTCCCACGGACCTGCCCTTCTTTGTCCCCTACTGGGGACATGCCATAGAGGATGAGCCTGAGGAAGTTAGGCCCTGTGGAAGAAACTGGATACTTACGTCACTTTCTATTATCGAATTCTTGAGAGCCAGCACCATGTCTTTGTCATCAGTGACGGAAAGCTTGCAGCCCTTGAGGAACTCTCGGTCCAACTTGTATTCAAACTGTGATGGAAGAAGAGCAGAGAAAGAAAGAGTGGGTCACAGGCACAAGAGGAAGCTGGGCATCTGAACGAACTCAAGGGGAGTCCTCTTAGGGGGATGATGAGGCCAGGTTCCCTGAATGAAGGGACAGCTTCCTGGCGTCTCACGGCATGCTGGGCTCTTTCTTTCCATCCTAGGAACCAGGATCAAGCTTTCCCATCCCAGGCTTTCCCCAGGGTCTCGCCAGCCACAGTCATGACTGAGCCCTCAGTGTCCGGATGCAGCAGTAGGAAAATGGGCTCGATGGCCCGGTTTGCATCTTTGAGCTTGCCTTTCACTCCCCTCAACCCTCCTCTCCGTCTTGGACCTCAGATCAGGGTCACCATTCACAGCAGTATTACGAATAGCCACTATGTCCGTGTCTCTCCTCTCTTACATCACTTTGCTGCAGGGATGCCTTGGCAGCCTGGAGAAAGTCCGGTCGGTCAGGGGTCCACCTCCAGTAGGCTTTGTTGGATTCGTACTGTTTCTTGTAGTCCAGCTGTTTTTAACATGATAGAAATCAGCCAGGCAGAATTCATAAACACACAGGGCACAGAGGGGCTCTTGCATCTTTAACACACCACACATTACAGTTTTTGACATAACAGAAGTCACTAGTAGAAATCTGTACAATTTGTACAGATAATTGGCCAGAGGTCCTCTCATGACAGAGAATACCCACACAGCCACCACCTGCATTCCACATGGTACATTTTACCACAGCTGCTTTTCCCCACACTTATACCTCTGTCCACCTATACTATATCCATCAGTCCATTCTCAGGACACTTGCAAGCTATCTGCCAGCTCCCACAGGTGCCTCAGTTTGCTGGCCATAATAAACGTGTTCTCTCTGACAAGCATAAGCATCAGTTGTATTGTAATGGTTTCATTGTACTCAGCGTTTATATATTTTTAAACAGTCAGTCAGCTGTCTAAGTGCATGGAATTGTTTCTGTGACAGACGCTTTAAGGTGCTCCACCCAAAGAGAGCCGTGAGAGCAGTCAGTTTAGGCAGTGGCTGAGCAAGAGGAAGGTCTGGGCCAACCCCTGAGGAGACCAAGTGGCTCAGAAGTGCTCTGCTTCAGAAGAAGGAAGCAAACTCTAGAGTCTGAGGCAGGTAGGGAGCCCAAGGGAAAAGACTGACAGATGCTGAGACACTTTGCAAAGTGCAGCCTTTAGAATTAAATGTCCTACTCCACAGCCATCCTCTAAAAAGGCTAGCAGGGTATCCCATCTGTGCCATGAGGTAAAGCCATCCTTGCTGGTCAGCATGCATCTTTGTGAGGACCAAAGGCGTCATTTTGCTTTTATCCTCTAGGACCTAACTCTTAATCTGGATGCACTACAGCTCAACCACCTGAAGAGATGTGGAAAGAGGCGACATATCCCGCAGAAGCTGACAAAGCCCCATCAGACTTTGCTGCAGTTAAGATACGTAAAACTCCAGAATTCATGATGGAATTTAACTGCCATTTCGATATTAACAGGTGGGAGTTTGAAGAGCTTATAGAAGCTCCTGGAACTTACGTTGGTGTTCACTTTGTACGCATCCTTGGCTGCTTTGATATGAACGGCGTCTGGCTTAATGGTGCAGTTAGATTTATTTCTTTGGTAAACTTCTTTATATTTCAGCTGTGGGAGGAAAGAGTGACAATCATAATTTTCTGTAACAGCCTACTAAGCATTTTAAAAAACTAAGAAATTAAAACACAATGCTTCCTATAGTAGGATAATTTTGTAAATTCTGCAGCAAAGAAAGAACATATCTATGTGGGACACATGCTCCTGTCTCAGATCTTAGCACCAGCTCCTGGGGTACTTTGAGTGCGCTCATCAGTGGTGCTATAGGATTTACCTACACAAGGCTGTGTGAAAGTCGCACCTGGACAGCTACCTATATATATTTCCCTGTTTCCAAATCAGAAAAGCCTGATGGAACATCTTGAAAACTGCTGATTCTAAATAGGGAAGCCATACTGTGTCAGCTCACCAGAACAAAATTTGAATCTTATTCTTCTCTGCTCTCACATTTCTTGCTGTTAACATGTCACACTGCAATTATTCGTCTGCCTTTCTTTATGCAGAACACCTTTAGAGCAAAGGTTATGTCTCATTCATCATCACATTCCTAGTATCTGTACATAGAAGCTAATACTGGATGGACGAATGAAAGAATGAATGAATGAGTGGATGGATGGATATGTTCCTCACTATTGCTAGTGCGAGAGTGATGTGCAGCAAGGTTTGGTGTGTGGAGGTTAGGATGGAAGGGAAGGAAGTTATCCCATCTTCCAAGGACTTTTAGATTTCCCCAATTTTGCTTCTCTTAAATTTCACAGTCCTGACTTCCAATTTGGGTTTTCTAATTAATTTTCAGGTAAAGATCCTAGGTTTTAATGTGATTAAAGAAAAAAGAAACTGCTCTAAAGGGCCAAAGTAGGGTATACAAAGCTGATCATAAGAATTTGTAATTTTCTGGACTTCACTACAGACCTAGTTCTACTCATTAATATATTTAGGGGAAAGGCCTAGAAATTCTTTTTTTTTTTTTTTTGTACTGGGGATTGAACTCATGACCTCACGCTTGCCAGACAGGCACTTGTGCAGCTGAGCTAAATCCCCGGCCAAAAATTCATACATTTTTTTTTATCAGCACACCTATTTTTATAATTAGAAAGTTTGGGGAAATGGACGTAGAAGTGCTTTGTCCCTCTGCAATGTTAGAAAATGGACTGTTCCCCATAAGGGACTTACACGATAGATGTTTGTAACACCTGATATTCTTATTTCTAGTGCCAAATTTATTTTAATGTATTTCATATTCCTGAGATGCTTTATGCACACATGCCTTCTTCATTCAGTGCACTGAAGGACTCCAGGTCAGCAGTGTAGATGCATTTCTTCGTTCATCTATCAGAGAATCACTGAGCACCAGCTATGGCCACAGCTCTGGGATAAGGATAAGCTATTCTTTCTGGTGCCTAAGAGCTCATGTCCCCATGAAGTTCTCTGAAATACTAATTTTTTAAATCAAATCAAAAGGATCATAGTTTTCAACCACAGAACCAAGTCAAAGAGCTGAAAATTTATGAATGTAATTTCACCTCGAATTCAGAGTTTTAGAATACAACAGCTAGCTTGTCTCTTTCAGTCAAGATAAATTTTACAGATTGTTTATAGCATCTGTGGTCAGCTTGATTTTTTTTTTTTTTGAATGGCCTAAACAGTCTCTCCCACCTCACATGCTTTCCTGCAACATCACTTTGCCATTCACTCATCTGGAGAGAGTGTGGGTCACTTTGCTTCTTGCATAATTCAGATCTGGAATGTCTCCCAAAGCACATGTGTAAAAGGCTTGGTCCCCAGCCCATAGTGCTATTGGGAAGTGGGGGAACCTTAAAGAGTGGGGTCTAGTGGGAGGTCTTCCTGTCACTAGGGGAGTGATCTTGAAGGGGATTATGGGGTCCCAGCCCCTCCCTCCTCCTCTCTTTTGTGTCCTGGCCCAAGGTGAGCAGTTTTGTTCTATCATGTGCTTTAACCGTGGTGTGGGACCTCACCACAAGCCAAATGCAGCAGGGCCCCAATTGCTCAGGGACTAAAATTTCCAAAACTGTGAGCCAAAATAGACCTTTTCTTTATTAACTTAACCTATCTCAGATATTTGTTATAATGATAGAAAAGTAATATAACTCTTGAATCTAAGTGTGTAAAAGTTGGTGGGGGGGGGGATAACGCTATTTCAATTCTAAGAGTAGACCTGAAATAACATGGAAGCCTCTAATTTCTACCTCTTGGCACCCTCTTGGTACCTCCAGGTCTGTTCAGTGAGATGTTCAAGCTATGTGGTGAGGTCACATGGAAGCGTTTCCACCTACGCAGGAGCCAAGCTCCCAGCCTGTAGCTCTCATCAACTTCCAACCACAGGAGAGAGGCACTGTATGGATTCAGCCTGCCATGACTGCAGCCATCTTGAGCCATCACCCTCTGATTATCCCAGACTAACCCTGATCAACTTTTCTTGCGGAGTTTCTAGTACATAAATAGACAAAACAATTAGGGTACTATGTGTACTTCACAGTCAGACCCTGGTACCACGGATGTGCCTGGCACTTTGGTATTAGCTTAAAAGAAACCAGGTACTTTCCAGCTTGAATGAAGACCTTTTGTCTTGACCAATACATATCCCCCTTCCTTCTGGCCCAGATTGCAGGGATCCACTTGGGACTGCTGCTTTCTAGGACTGTGCTTCTCTCAGTAAGTCTCTCTAATACACTCCGTGCGACCCTGGACATGCCAGCATCTTTATTTAGTTCAACGGCACCTTGCGAGGTTCTCATACACGGGGCCTGGTTGTTGTGAGGTAGCCATCTTGGATGTTCTGGCCCAGCTGAACCTCAGATGTCTGCCAGCAGCACTGGGGACAGGGCTACTCGGCTGTACTCAGTCAACTTGCAGAACCGCAAGCAAAATAGATGACTGCTATTTTAAACCACTCAGCTTTCGGGCCATCGTAACTCCAGAACAGGTAACTGAGCTGGAGTTTGTTACATCACATTAGACAGTGGCACGGAAAGAGAAACTGATGAGCTAGTCCAGGACTTACATCGCTGACTTCATCTTTAACCTTGCGGACGTGCAGCAGCATGGGTGTGTCATGGATGGTGGTATAGCCTCTGGGTTTGGCCTTATTGTATTCCAGTTTATAAAGTATCTGAAGGAGACAAAAAAGCACCAATGTCTTATTTCCCATGTTACAATGTGAAAATATAAATGCAAAGCTTTTTCTGGAAGGTGAACGTAAAGAAAAGTGAATTCTATAAATTCATATTTGTACGCTCTTGGCAAAGACCTCAGTGTCCACCAATTGTGCTGGAAGAGGTGTGTGCCGAGCAGCCGTGTGTGCCGAGCAGCCATGTGGCATCCCGGTCTCCCTCCCGGAGATGTGGCTGTTGTCTCCCAGATGCGTGACAATCTAAAACGGACCCTCACATTTTCACATGCTCCCTGAGGCTGAGAATCTGCTCCGTGTTTCTTGTACTTACATCACTGATTTGTTTGTTGACTTTTGTAGTACGCAGGTGTTCTGGAGTGTCCACAACAGAAGTGAATTTGTCCTTTGACTTTTCATAATTTTTCCTGTACTTGATCTAGATTGTAGAAGAGAAGAATGTGTTAACGCTAAGGAATCAAATGAAACAGCAGAGTGGGAGATGGTGTCATGATAGCTTTCACTTTAAATCCTAACTGGACATGTTGGATGGAAATTTGTATTTGATAGGAATAGTGTAGTAAACAGAGAATAATAATAATGTTTTCCAATATATTTTATACACGTGGAAACGAACTGAGGCCTGACAGCTCAGGAGTCTGGGCCAAGGGTGCATGGAAGGGACTCTTACAGCAGAACTAAAACCTTATTCTCTGGACTCTGTTAAGTGCTGTTCCTTTTTTGAGACAAGTGGTCTTAAAATGTTTTTCCATATCAATGATGAAACACAGGTGCAAAATAAAACATGAGTATGGTAAATGTTGTTTGAGAAGTATTTATCATTAAAAATATTTATTTTTGTAATTTCAAAATCACCATTTTTACATGCACATAAGCTGTTTGAAGCAAGACAGACACAGACAGCACAGCAAAATTTCATGCATAAGTGTTTAATGATCCTATGAAGGCCAAGGAAAAAGTTCAGGCAAATGGGATGTTCATGGAAAAGCCCTCATTTTATGCATTGGTCTGATGGAAAATCAAAATGGTAAAACAAGTGCCTAATACAAAAGACTGATTAAAAGCTGCTCAGGGGCCAGGTATGGTGGCACATGTCTGTGATTCCAGAGGCAGAGGCAGAAAGATCCCCACAAGTTCAAGACCAGCCTAGGCTATATAGTGATGTTAAGACCAGCCTGAACTACATGGCAAGACCCTGTCTCAAAACAAAACAAAGCAAAAAATCCCACTTTTTTGGTTTGGAAAAATGGCATTTTATTAATATTGTGTGTGATAATTAAAAATTAGCTCCATTTGCTACTACTCTGTATTTGCCCTTCAGCCTCTGATGGAAATACAGTAGTGTGTGTTTCAGTTGATCCTGTGGGAAGACAATGTGATCAGCTGCATGGCTAACAAGTATGTGGGAAAACAGATATGTTGCAAGTAACCTAGCAATTCAGTATCACCTCAAAAAGCACCATATTCAAAAAGCTGTATGGTGACCCTTGTTTGTCCCCGAATGGTACAATTACAGTGATAACGGAACAATGGCAAAATTAGATGAAAACATTATTCAGACCTTTAAATGCTTTGAATCTACTAAGTAGCCTCTATCTCTAAGGAATCTATTTCTTTGAGGCAAATACTGGAAAATGTAAATTGATGTGATACCAGTAATGTTTGAGAGAATCCCAGCTAACCTCGCTAGGAGCTCCCAAAGTGTTAGCTGTAACTGATAGCTGGCCCCTGCTCGGGCTCGGCCACCTGCAGAGCTCAGTCATAAGGACTGGATATTTATGCAGCTTTATCGTGTGAATCTAGCATGGGCAGGAGCAGGGAGAGGAGGCCAACGGAAGCATGAAAGGGAGTGCGCCTAAAGTCTAAGCCTCCTTCTTCACACTTATCAGACATTACCTGGCTCCACATGTGTGTATTGTAGAGAGCAGTCAACATATCTGGACGCAGAATTTCATTACATCCTTGTTTCAGAAGCATCTTGGCACTAGATTTATATTTTCTCTGTTCATGCAAAGAGCAGTGAAGCACAAAAGAGACTTATAAAGACAGAAGGGAACGTGGCTCTGTAGCCCAGTCACCTCTGAGTGAAGAGACGTAGGCAGACACACTTTGTGTACTCACGGAGCTACGTGGATGAAGACACCAAATGAACGAAGTGCCAGGCACAGTGACTGCAATGTTTAAAGCAGTTGCCTGTCATGGTCCTTGTGAAGTCTCACTTACGTAACAACCCAAATTGCTACATAGAGAAGGCATTATTGGAACAGAAAAATATGACAGGGAGTTCTACCTTTTTTTCCTACCATAGTTTTTTTTTTTTTTTTTAACTCAACGCCAGTTTATAGTTGCCATTTACAAACAAGTTCTGCAAGTTCTAGGAGGACCCGGCTTTTCTTTTCATCTTCACCACTGCGCAAGTGAGGACACAGAGCATGGACTGGCTCACTCAAACAGCTCACGGGCTCTTTGGGTGGCTGGACAGATACTTTGAGACAGTACAGCCCAATATCATAGGCAGAACCTATGACATCCTTGCAGCAGACAGGACGACACCTTGTGAGAAACCGGAGCACAGTCCTGCCTGGGCCAGCTGGCCAGCCCCATCACAGTACCTGACTGATCTGGTCGCCTGCGGTCTTAGCCAGCAGATGTCTAGGCTCATCCACTACCAGGTGGTATTTATCTTTCCGCTGCTCATAATCAGCTCTGTATTTTTTCTGCTCAAACATCATAGCAAATTATAGCAAGAGTAAAACTTCAAGACTACACAGAAACGTCCCAGGTTAAATATTCCAGAAAGCCAGAAATACCTCATTTCAAAAAGTAGGTTTCCAAAGCAGAACAACAAAAAGAGAGAGGCAAAGATAGGCTAGTGAAGGAATATCACTTGGAGAGGATTGGAGCCTGGGAAGATCGGATTTATGAAGCTGAAACTGGAGAACCTTGTGCCTACACATTTACTGTCTTCTCATGTGATGCCCTAGGCAGTGCTGGGTTTCATGGCATCTTACTTTTTTTTTTTTTAATTTTAAAGAGAATAAAACCAAACAAAATAAAACAGAATAAAGCCAATCAAAACAAAACAGTGTAAGTGATACAAGACTTCAAAACAGGGTAACAGGAAATCAACAATGGCTACCATAATGCCTCTTGTTATCTTCAAAACTACTCAAGGCATCTTACATTGTATTTAAAATAAGGTATGAACAAGCTCCAGGCTTACCATCTAAGAATATGAGAATACAAATGCTGTAACTTATGCTAAAACACTCATGGAGAAATTGGTACAGTCTTCTAACATATCTGGACTCTAGTTAAATTATTTAATTAAAAAAATCTGGAAATCTTTTGCTAAATTGAAAAATAGAAACAAAATATGTCAAGACTGTCTTCCCAGGAAGCTACCATCAGCAATTCTTCTGAAGTGTCCAGCTTGGAAATCTACTGAAGATGAACTAAATCAAATTTTAACATCAAATAGAAAGAAACAATAAAATGTAATACATTTAAATATATATGTATATCATTGGCTACATTTTCACTGTTAGATATATTTTACTAATTTTCTAACATTGTTTTTAAACATATAATTCCATGTAAATCCAAAAATAGGAAGCTAAATATTATTTTAATTATAAAACCATCTAAAAATTATGAAACCATAAGTAAATTCATATCTTGGTTATTTCATCAATCTTGAATTAAATTATTGCAAGGATGGCTACAGGAAAAACTGGGCTGAATATGAAGGAAAAATTTGGTGCAGATGGATACCTATATGCACTGATACATGGGGAGTTACAAGGGCAACATATCTGAATGCATGAGTCACAACTCTGTCCCTAGAGCAGCTCTCCTAACCACTGTCTTTTGGTAACTTTGTGAGGGATATTAAATTAACCTTGAACTTAGGGTCTTTGTGTCCTCTTATTCATGGTTTTTGACAGATACTCCTGATGGTGACTTTCTACGTCTTTCCAAATATCTACTTTGAAGGAACACTGAGGATAGCTTTGCTGTCATGTTATACAGTGGGTTTTAATCAAATAACCATAAACTTCTTAAAGGAATTGAATATGCCTAATTGAATTAGTTCATACATACCTCATTCATCAACTGAGTTGCATACTTGAAATGTCTATTAATTGGACAGTCAGCAACATACTTGAAATTTGACTTCGTCCTTTCAAATACCTCTTTATATTTATACTAGAGAAAAAGAACATGATTACTTAATAGCATATCACACTTTAAGAATGTGACATGCTACTTATATGACTATGATAATTCATTCATAGAAATTCATTCACTTTTTAGTAAATACCACCAAGTACAGGCATCTACGAAACTTTTACTCCATCTCCCAAAGCAATGAAGGGTAAACCTGGCTGGATATCTTGCCAATATTTTATTTATTTATTTACTTACTTAGTCTTTTCTAGATAGGGTCTCCCTATGTAGTTCAGGCCAGTCCTGAACTCACTTTGTAGCCCAGGCTGGCCTTGAACTCGAAATGATCCCCCTGCTTCAGCCTTCCAAGTACTGGAATTACAGGCATGTGCCACCACACCCAGCCCTGGCTGGATGTTTTGAAAAAGAGCCCAAACATACATTGTAAAGACCACTTTCACTGAACTGGGTGTGGAAGTGCACTCCTATAATTCCAGCACTCGGGAAGCTGAGGCAGGAGGATTGTTACAAATTCGAGACCAGTCTGGGATACAAAGTGAGCCCAAGGCCATCCTGAACTGTGTACTGAGACCCTATCTCAAAAAAACCCAAAGACAAACAAAAAACCCCCCCACTTTCACTGAATGGATATCAAGTAGTATTTCCCATGTGCAGCTAAAATCCAAATCAAATTCTTTTTTGTTTCTATTTGTTATTATTTTACTTTGAAGGCATTTTCATGTTTTTAATACATTAGCTTAGATATAGTTTTCTAATAACTAATTATATAATTCTACTTTTATTCCCCCCTCCCCCCATACCGGGATTGAACTCATGACATCATGCTTACCAGGCAGGCACTTACACCACTGAGCTAAATTCCCAGCCCATATAATTATACTCTTAAAGAGTAGGGGTACATTATGACCCATCTAACTGACACCTATTTTGAAAGAACCCCATGAGTTAAGAATGATTTTTTACAACTTTAAAGAGTTATAAGGAACAAAGAAGAATATATGCTAGAATGAACACAGCCCAGAAAAATTTAAAATGTCTACTATCTGGCATTCATCTGAAACAGTTGGGTAACTCCTATTTCAGAACTCAAAGGAAGAAAATTCAAGTGCTATAACTTGTAAATGGGAAGATGTGGCCATAAGAACTTGATTTTTCTCAAGTTGTACTGTGTGGATTACAGTAACTCTGTTTTATGTTTACTGCCATATATATCAGCTCTGTTATTTGTAAATCACCCAGAGACATATTAATATAAAGGGAATTCCGTAATAGCCATGAGCAGTTATACCAAGATGACATTTCATCAAAATCAAATAAATTGAAATAAATTGTCATCAATGAGGTTAATACTAAAGAAATTCCTAGAGACAGTGAAAAGTTCAGTCACAGGATCTAGAAGTGAGGGTAGGGATGGAAATATGAAAGGCTATGCTATGGTTTGTATCTGGATGCGCCCCCAAAGCCTCACACACTCAGGTGGGGCTTTTCAGAGGTGGTTGAATCTAGCATGTGTGACTGTGGATTAAGTGTGCATGAATATAGTTTGGGGTATGACAATTAAATCAGTCCACTGATTGGATTAGCATAGTTCTGGATGTGGTAATGGGAAGGCCCAGTGTGGGTGTGGGCGGCACCACCTAAAAGGCTTGTAGCTTGGATGGGATAACAGGGAAAGGGAGGCCTGTTGCTGCTACCTCCTGCCAGCTCTGCCATGGACTGTTTCTCCTCTGTGATGCGCCCGCGCCATGGCACCCTGCCTTGGAGTCAGCCAATTATGGACTGACACCTCTACAAACTGAGCTGAAACAAACCTTTCCTCTATTAAGTGGGCGTCAGGTGTTTTGTCTCAGCAATGAGAGAAATAACAAAGACAGGCTATTTCCTCAGTGCTACTCTCTCTGTGAAGGCAAGTAGATGTAAAATGAATGCAGTTATTCTTGAGAAGATGTACCTTGCTGTAGAGAGTCTTGTTCTGTTCAGCCAGTGTGAAATCAGGGGTATCATAGGCATAACAGCCAATGCCTTTAAGCCAGCTCAAGTCTTCTTTATATTTTACCTGGAAAAAGAAGAACATCATCAAAGTATTTTAAGAACATATTCAAGTAGCTTTAGGTTAGGATCTATGATTCCTAAAATACAGAGAATATGATACCTTGTTTATAGTATGTAGAGATTTTCATTTTTACTACTATTTAAAACAATTCAAATTTAACAAGTATACTTTTCTACACAGTGTATCATTAGCTTGGCAGCTGTGTTTTCATAGACATAGGTGAAATTTTGCTCTAGATGTTTTAGTAGCTCTATAAAATTATCTCTCCAATGGATGAAAAATAGGCTCTTTGTTTCATAGATAGAACAGCATTTCAGGTCATGTAATATCACACATTGAGAAGAAAAATTAAGTTTATAAATTTGAGAATATTTTTCTTTCTCTCAAATTGAAATTTATTCATCTAGCCATTGAACTTTGTAATTTAAACATCCATACATAAGATCTAGAATCTGGGCAAATGCTTCATCAGGTTTTATGCAGTGGTTGGTTTAATAATTCATATGAGAATATGAAATTCTATGTGAGAATGGGAGATGTGAACTCTTACATCACTGATGGCATCTGTGACTGCCCGGTGGTGGAAATGTTCTGGGCGATCAGGAATGGACCTCCAGATTCCCAGCTGGCTCATGTATTTCTCCTTGTACTTCACCTGTAATAAAAAAATACAAAGACAGCCATAAAGTCTCACCAAAGTTAATGTAAAAACATCTACTTCCCTCTGGGGCTTTAGAAAAGGGAAACTGCTTTTTTAAATTTTCTTTTTTTTAAATGATGGGTTATTGCCAAGCATGCTGGTGCATGTCTATAATCCCAGCACCCTGGAAGACTGAGGCAGGAGGATCTCTAGTTTGAGCCCAGCCTAAGCAATTTAGACACTTGATGAGACCCTATCTCAAAGGGGAGTGTGGCTGGATACCTAGCTTAGTGAGAGGGCCCTGGGTTCAGTGTCAAGCACCCCTCCCAAGCCACCCCACCCCATAAAATAGGTGGGTTATTGAACCCAATACAAGTAGGAATCTCTAGGAACATACTTTACTGATATCATCTGTGACTTTACGATGATAAACAATATCCAAAGCATCCTTCACAGTATGGTATCGCCCTTTGGTCTTTTGGAACGTTTCTTTGTAGCGTAGCTGGAAAGAAAAAAAGCACGTGAATTATGAGAAACATCAAGTTAAATAATTGAGTTCTTTTAACCTTAAGCCCAATTGAGTTTTTTCTTTTAATTTTTTCCATGATTAGATTTAGGAAAAAATTTAAAAGATAATTTCAGATCCTAGAAGAGAAAAAGGAGCAAGCACAACTAATGGAACCTAAGCAAAAGATGGGTTAATCTAGGAGTAATGTAACTACTCTTGCTTTATTGGTTGTGACAAATGTATGATGTTAATATAAGCAGTTAACAGCAAGAAAAACTAGATATGGGGATTATGAATATTTTCTGTACTATCTTTGCTACTTTTTTAAAAAATCTAAGACTACTTAAATTTATGGAAACGTAAAACAAATCCACCATTTGTGGGAGAAGAAAAGCAAACAGTCATGTTGATCCCAAGACATATTAATGTACATGGGAAGGGGAGAGATTTCCCTCCTAATCCCTGATGTCAAGATGACTTCTCCACTAGGTAATCTTGAGATCTTATTATAACCCTTACCTTTGTGATAAGAAAAAAAAACTTTGATCCTAACTCTAACCTAAGAATAATATAGAAGATTCATCTCATCTACACAAGATAGGTACTTCTTTCAGCACTGTTTTCAATTGGTTTTCTTTTTGGGTAAATGAAAACTACCTTTTCAGAAAGCTTTGTTTTTTAGATGGATAATCTCACAAGATTTTTATGAAAATGATGTATTGAATTTAATGCCAGATATGTCCCTTGTTACAGTGGACTAAAGACTGGGATTATCAGAATCGGTGCTGAGGAAGCCCAAGGATAAAGCTGTCCAGTGAGGCATAATGAGCCCCTGGGACCACTTTCACAGTGTGACCTCCCCTGTGTAATGCAGGTTAAGTTTGGTACAAACTAATATTCAATAGAATCTTGAATGATAAAGATGAGGGGTGCTAGCAGAAGACTAAAAATGTCCTAAGGGACAAATTTTGAGAGTACATGATTTTCTAAGCTTATATCTTAAGCACTACTTGGTGTAGCATCTTTCTCACCAGTAGGCTTCCCATAGCACCAAATAAAAACTGATACAGATCAGTGTCATCACCTTAAGGTGCCTTGAGATCCTAGGCCTATATTGTAAACTTGATATTTGTGGGGCTGGCTGGAGCCTTTGGCTGGGGTTAAGACTCAACATATCCAGTCCACTAGGCTTTCTGGTTCTGGCAATGGGTACAGTGAATTATGTAGTTGAGCTATGAAACACAAAACTAGTAGAGCTGTCTATTGCCACAGGCTAACTGATTTCATATTTGCATTAACAGATAGTCTCATTACTGTTAGAAAGAAGACTTGCATTTGATCATATAATACAAGATATGAAAGTTCGTTCCTTCTTATTCTAACTACTACTATGTCACCCATCATTTAAAGGAACTATTTCATGAGTGCCAATTAATAACAGGATAGAGTGTTAGGGATATTATATACATTTTCTTGTGCAGTCTTATTATTTATTTATTTATTTATTTATTTATTTATTCACTGAGACAAGGTCTTGCTATGTAGAACAGGCTGGCCTTAAATCCACCACATAGCCTAGGCTGGCCTCAAACTTGTCACCATCCTCCTGCTTCAATCTCCAGGGATTATAGGCCTGTGCCACCATGCCTGGCTTGTGCAGTCTTATTTAATTATCACAAATTTCATCCTCAATTGTCATAGAAGAAGGAAAAAGATTAGACAAATTACATAGAGTCATAGAGCAAGCAAATGACAGCATCATGATTTTCCTGACTCCAAGACCATGATTTTATGGATAAGTTAATTGCCAAGTATCCCTAGGAAATTCTAGCACAGAAATGAAAGAGTTGAGGTATATGGGCCCATAGCATCTCTCAATACTATTCTCAACTACTTTGCTTGACTTTAAATTAGTTTGAGTTTTTTTCCTGATCCATGTTGTGGGCCATGACTTTGAAGTATGGGTAAGACTGAAGAGCTTATGTTTCTTAAGTACTTCAACCCCAGCTCTCATTTTAATAAGAGGAGCAAGAAGGAAGGGATGCTTACATCGCTGGCATTCCAGTAGGCCCTCTTGGCTCTGATGAGTATTGGTGTGTCTGGAACCGGAGTATACTTGTCCTTCATCTTTTCATATTGAATCTTGTACTTTGTCTAAGTAACAAAAGCAGAAAAAAGACAGACTTAAATCAAGTTTTGTTACTCTTCTCAATTGCAACTGAGTCACAGATCTAGTGCATCACACTCTTTTAGGGAATAGCTTTTCCTTCTCTTTTGGTGATGCTGAGTACAATTTATAGTAATGAACTCTGACCACAGGTATCAGGTGAAGGGTCTAACCAAGTTTTTTTTCTTTAACCCAGTGCCTCAACGCCCAATCCCCATCTTACCTCGCTGACCATGTCCTTCACGTCTTTAGCATGTTTCAGAGCTGTTGTCTGGTTTCCAGCATGATGATGGGGCCTCTCTTTGGTGGCAAGTTCAACATATAGGTACTGAATAATAGGAGAACAGGGTGAAATGTCATAAAGATGGAGCGTCTAGGATTTAGTCCTCTTCATTCATTTCTAGCCTTTACATGGGAGGGTAGAGTTTGCTTATTGTCCTGTTTATTTTGTTTATTTGTTTAACTGCTTGTTTGCTTTTTCATTATATGCATTTCTGTTACTTTGTTTCTGTGCCTGACATTTGAAGATGCATAGACATGCTCCAGTAATCTAGTATTCTCATGGTCCAGTGTAAAGCACGTGATCAGAAATGCCAATGGAAGAGTGAGAAGACTGTGATATAAAGTGTGGTTTCATTGACCTGTGGGTAATAGATGCACCATAAGAATGACCAAACGATCATTTTTGCTACTTGGAATCCAAAGAACACTCATCTAATGACAAAGTTGTACAGCATTTAGAAAAAAATCATGTGGCTTTCCCTTCTTTGGGTAAAACGTAACTATAATTATGACGGAATAAAAGAAAAATGCTTTTTTTTTGTACTGGGGACTGAACAACCCAGGAGCTTCACACAGAGCTACATCTCCAGCCCTGTATTACTTGAGCCAGGACTCACTAAGTTGCTAGGTTGCACGGGCCAGGCTTGAACATGGGATAATCCTCCTACCTAACCACTTGGAGTGCTGGGATTACAGTGCGTGCTATCACCCCCAGCAGAAAACTGCTTCTTGAAGTGCAAAGTTAATGAAGCTGCAGCAGGTACAACCTACAGTGAGAGTCTGGACTCGTCAGCAAGGTGTGGACACAGCTTGCTGAGCGATGCCAGTGTGCAGGGTGATGAATCTTCACTGACAGCTAATGTTACCTGACTCTGAAGCTTCTGCCCTCGCTTGGCTCTTAAAAGATCTGGAGTATCAGGAACTGAAGTGAAGATGGACTTCTGCTTCTTGCCAGCAGCTCTGTACACCAGCTAGGCACAAAACAAATCATGGCTGTCAGTTCTCCTTCACCAACATGGCGTGTTCTCTGAAGATGCCTTCATTGCTAATTTATAAAAAAGGCAGGGGCCCTTCCACTGCAACAGTCTCAGCTTTTCCCTAACAAACCAGTCATGTATTACTACTTACCACCTTTTTTTTTTTTTTTTTCTGTGGCACTGGGGATTGAACTCATGACCTTGTGCTTGCCAGGCAGGCACTTAGGCCGCTGAGCTAGATCCCCGGCCCTACTACTTACCCCTAAATCTTCCTTCCCTCACTCCCTTGTATTAAGGAAAGGAACATTCTCTAGCTGTCCAGGAGTAAGGTGTCCTACTCTATCCTAGGTCCCATTCTCATTGTTTCTTCTAGAACCCTAGACTGAAAATTGCCTTCCTCTCCTCCACATCTTCAAACCCTCTTCTACTTCCATCCCTCTCCCTCTATCCTCAAACAGACTCAAATGCCTCCCTTCATTAAGCATTTTCCAGCCTCAGGCTGAACCCTGTATGTGTTTGTTTCTTCTTTCCCTCTCTTCGATTGATTTCTCAAGACCATACTTTGGCTTCCACTCAGGGCTCTGTGATTAGTTGGAGTTAAGGGTTGGCCTACACATTTTCCTTATGTGACTTATCTGTACCCATGGATTCATCATCACATTAAAACTGATGACTTTCCAAATTTGTATATTCAGGATCTCTGATGAACTCAGGAAACAAAGTTTCAACAACTTTCTAAATATAAGTAATTATATATGTTCAATGTAGAATTCTTTATAGCTATCTGTGATGTTATTTTATTTTTCAAGATAAATTAAATATTTCATATTTCTTTCATGCTTCTTGAGACAACATTCCAATTCCCAGTACTACAAATATATGTAAAATGTCAGTCTATACAACCTGAAAACAACTCAGAGGTAAATAACTGAATTTCCATCAAACTTTTTTACCAATGTTCCTGATAATAAGACTTTCCAAGGTCTTTATTAGAAACATATTTGTGTGCTGTACCCTAGACCTTCCCAACTCAGTGCAATAGTCATTTTTGTAGAGCAGCAATTTTGGTAAAAACTGAATTACTGAAAAAGATCCTTGTGTCTTCCTCAACTTTGATGCATGATATACATAAAATTCCAATAGGAATTGGAAAGATACACTAAAGTTTTAGATAATTCTGAACCCAGACAGCCAAGAGAAGTAGAAGTATTTCATGGAGACTTTTACTCTGAAGCATTTTAAGTTACGAATAATTTTTTTAATGAATTGGTAGTTGGAGGAGAAATGGGATGCAGTAGTTTTCAATACTGGAGGGAACTGAGGATCATCTATGTAGCATCCAAACATATACAGATTGTGAGGCACAGGGAACTGGTGTAATGTAAAGGCAGGGACTGCAGTCCACCCCAGAGTAGTTTTAAAATATCTCATAGGTGATCTCTCAATTCAGCCAGAGTAGAGAAGTACAACTTTGCTGGGATAAAAAGAATCTGTGCATTCCTGTCTGAGTGTGAGCACCAGTTGAAACAACACACACAAGCTTTTGAGGAAAGCAAATGAACCCAAGTAGCATTTGTAACAGCTAACATGTTACTCATCCCCTGACTCTGGATCATTAAGAGAGTTTAGAATCTGCGCATCCCTCCACCAAGGGATTTGTAAGAACAAGATTCCCAATCTGCAGCCATCAGAGCTGTGGAGAATGAGAAAGTGATCCGTAGATGGGTCTTCGCTCAGCTTGGTGAAGTCTGATGAATTAAGCCACAATACAGACTGATGGCAAAATGACAATGGCTGGTGATCTGTAAGAAGAGCAACCACTGGCATCTGTGGTGTGCTCTTTCCTCTGCAAAGCATGGTTAGTCATTGGCAAACATGGACATCTACTATGGCCAAGACCTTGCTGAGATACATTTGTACATAAGACAGGGTCCACCTCCAAATTAAAAGACTCAATTAGGAAACTGAAATGAGTAGACACTTCTCAGAGGAAATATGAGTGGTTGACATTTTGAAGAAAGCAAGAGACACTAGGGTAACCATTGTTAATCTCCTGTTGTTATGTTTTGAAAACCTGTATAGCTTTCAGTGTTCTGTTCTGAAATGCTATATTATGTTTGACTCTATTCTGTTTTGTTTTGCTTTGTTTTGTTCTGTTCTATTCTCTTTAAAATAAAAAAAAAATGAGTGGTTGACAAATCATGAAAAAAATGTTCAATAACTCTGGCCATTAAAGAAATGCAAATTTAAACCACACTGAGATTCTATCTTACTCCAGAAAGAATGGCCATCCTCAAGAAATCAAATAATAACTAATGCTGATGAAGCTTCCAGAAAAAAGGAGCCCTTCTACATTGTTGGTAGGAATGTGAACTAGTACAAACATTATGGAAATCAGCATGGAGTCCTCAAAAAACTAAAAATACTATTCATTCAATCTAGCTACTTGCCTGCTAGGTATCTTTCCAAAAGGGTTAAAGACAGCATATCACAGTGATACACGCTCACCCATGTTTATAGCAGCATAATTCATAATAGTAAATCTTGGAAGAGGCCTATATGTCCATCAACAGATGATTGGATAGTAAAACATGTGGCATATATATGTAGTGGAGGATTACTCTGCTATAAAGGACAAACAAGCCGTTTGTAGGAAAATGGATGTATCTTTTTAAAAAAGTTTTTAATTTTTAATTTTTTGCTTTTTTGAGACAGGGTCTCATTATGCAGTTCAGGCTGGCCTTGAACTCACTTTGTAGCTCAGGCTGGCCTCACACTCATGGCAACCCTCTTGCCTCAGCCTCCTGAATGGTGGGATTACAGGCGGGAGTCACCACACCTGGCTCCCAAAGTGGATGTATCTTGACACCATAATGTTAAGTAAAATGTATCAGACATACAAACTTAAATGCCCATTGTTTCTCTTATATGAGAAATCTGAAGTATAAATAATCTAAAGAGCAAAATAAAGGATGAACAATAGGAATCAGGGAGATAGATCTTTTGCAAATGAGAAAAGCATCTAGAGATGGAGGGGACAAGGAAGGGAAAGGGAAAGTAAAAAGAACTGAGATGTGTGATGTACCTGTACCAACTTCCCATAATGAATGCAATCACTGTTTACTGCAATACCAACAAGAAAAAAATTTTTTTACATCCTAATAAGAAAAAAATTTTAAAATAAGATGGGGTGCAATCCTAAGGAACTTACTGGCTTGGATAGAGAATTAGATCAGTACACAACTACAATAAATTAGGAGCCTCAATGCCAGGTGAGCAGATGAAAGTGAAACTAAGTAGTTCGGAATTTATTTGAGTGAGCAGCAAAGCAAGGAGACACTGAAGGCTTTTCAAATGCTACTGTCATGATCAGGGTTTTTAAAATAACTTGTGTTTGGAGACCACTGTAGTGTAAGACACAAGGACTTTGTGATCTATAAAATCATGTAAAATTTCTCATCAGTACTAGCCATCAGAAGGACAAGTATCAATATCCTCATCTTACCAAAAGGGGACAAAATAAGTAAACTGAGCCAAACTGAGGTCAGCTGACTTGCTCACACATTACGGCCCTTCTCCAGCTAACGGCAGAAGGAATCTTACCTGCTACAGTTGCCTAAATACTGATCACTACAGACAATTGCCAAGAATCTTCCTTGAATAACTCAGTTTGTTCAATCCATGTGGTTCACTAGAAGTGATAAGCAGCGCATGCTTACCTCACTCAGGTGGGTCTTCAGTTCCTGCACTTTTCTGTATTCTGGAGTGTCAAGCACCACCTTGTATTTGTCTCGTATTTTCCTTGCATTGTCAGTGTACAGGTAATTAGACTTTTAAAAAAGCAGAAATATAAGTTTATTTATCATTGAAGGGACTGCAGGTCATTTTGTCTTTCAAATGGCTGGCCTGTGCAAACTGAGTGCCCCCACCATGGACCCTCTAGGTAGAAACAAAAACAACTGCCACTTAACTGAGCTCACCATCTGTTATAGGAGACACAAATCATCCTAGGTAGACCAAGACTTGCCCAAGTGGGTTGATGGACAGTTTCTCCTTAAAGTAGCCTCAGCTAAGAGTCTGTCTGCCTAGCCCCAGGAAACTGGCGATGGGGTACATGGTGCAGTGCAGGTATGGTGACATACTACAAACGTGTGTACCCACCCAGAGCTTCTTCAAGTGCCGGGAACGGACCATGTCAGGAGTGTCATACAGGAAGCAGCCAAGTCCCTTCAAGATCTGCAAGTCCTCTTTGTATTTAATCTGTGCAGGGAACCCCAAAAGATAGGTGGTCATGAGCAAATGTAAGTCAGGAACAGAGAAGACAGAGTAGCAACAGTTCTTTTTTGAGGTACAATACCCCCCCCATCCATGGTTTTGCTTCTTGTAATTTTCAGTTATCTACTGTCAATGGTGGTCTGAAAATTAATGGAAAATTTCAGAAATAAATGATTCATACATTTCAAATAATTTTAATAATTTTTGTAATTGTTCTACTTTATTATTAGTTATTGTTTCTAATTTCTTACTGTGCTTAGTTTATGAATTAAATTTAATCCTAGGTGTGTGCATAGGAGAAATGATAGTATGTTAGGATCTCATACTATTCTTGGTTTCAGACAATCACTAGAGGTCTTGGAAGGTACCCCCTTCAGATGGGGGATATCTTTCACCCTATGCACTTGGTTTGCCTGCATTCACATAAATCACAGATTTGTTTTCATTTATGACTCTAGTCCTGAGCTGAAGAGAGAATAATGCTATTATTTTACTTCTATCATGTTGATGGAGGGAAAGCACAGATTTGGTCTTTTAGGAGAATTTTTAAAAAATGGCCAGTGGGAAACTGCTAAAGGGATGGGAGTAGGATGTTCAGGGGAGGAAGATACTACAAATGATGGAGACACAGGTATTGAGGAAGGAGATGGTAATGACTCAGTGTAGAATGTAGAATGGTGGTCTCTGAGGGATCAAGAATGGAGGCAATTCTGGCATTTCCTTAGTGGTCCTCTTACTACTGTTTCCATAGCTGGAGAATTGTGGATTGTGGTTTCCACACTACTGTATTTCCTCTCCAAGTTGTACACTTACATTAGAAGCACTTTGGAAAAGGCTATTCAAAGACCACTAGTTGTTTAAGATGCTGAAAGCAAGCCTTCCTTTTGATAAGCCTCCTCCTGAAAGAGCTCTATGAGATACTTACATCACTGGTGATGTCTCCCACGTAGCGGCAGTGCAACACTTGGGGTGTGTATGGCAGTGAGATCATATGACCCTGCATCTTGAAGAAGTCCGATTTGTAGATCAACTAAAAGAGAGGGGGAAAAACAAACCCAGAAACACACACATTAGATACTTAAAGGTTGGCACTCCAAATGGTTGTCTCTTCTTCTAAGAAAATACTCACTTCACTGACAGCTTCTTGAGTCTTCTTGACTTGGCGGATTTCAGGTGTGTCAGGAGTTGTATGAATTTTGTCTTTCAGTTTGTGGTACAATTGTCGATACAGTCTCTACATTGAGGGAAAAAACATTTCGGTACTTAATGAAAGATGATGAGGGTGCCTCTTGACTAATAAGCAATCAAATGTTTTACATGAATGAGAGGAGAGTAACTACCAGGAATAGAGAAAATAATTAAGATTGAGACAAAGAGAAAATTATACTTGTTTAATTTAGGGGAAGAATTCTGAGCACAAAATTTTCTACACTCTTTCATGTGGATGCACAGTAAGATCAGACGTACAGACCAATACTTGATGTAGAAAACCAGGGTTCTGGGTCAGACTAAAATGCAACTTTATTAAAAAAATTCTTTTAAGTTTTTTTTTAATACAAATATCAAAAAAGGAGTTGTTTCTTTAGAAAATTTTTGGTCTATAATCTATGGAACTGTGTTTGAGATGACATTATCAAACTCAGAAAACTGCTTCCAAGGAACACCTGTATCAAAATAGGGACAAGAAAGGACCCTCTTTCTCTTTGCTGTAAGCTTATGGCTGAAATACAATAAATTCTTCTTAATGCATTTCAAACAAAGCCATGGCCTTTGACACTCAATTAATTTTCTCCGAGGGAATCAGTGTTCACCTACCTCACTAGTAACATTGTTGACTCTCCGGACATGGACAAACGGAACATCCTTGGGCCCAAGTGTGTACCCGTTTGCCTTCATGTGTTCATAGACTTCTTTGTACTTGAACTGCAAAAGCAGGGTCAGAATGATATCAACACAAAGACCAAATTACATTCCTCAATTAGAAAAGAGATTCACCTTTATTTGAAAATTGCTAAGTATTAAGAGCCATTGGCAAAATTTTAATAGTATCCCAAATCTTGAAAATTAATTGTTGAATGATGAAGCCAGGTCCAGAAAAGAATAAAATTCAACCTAGCTAGGGAAACCTGTATGAAGATACGCAAAATGCAAAACCAAACAAAACCCCTATAATTTTAGCCTCAGTGCAACCAGGAAATTAGGAATAATAAAGTATTTTTAAGATTGATGAATGACTTCTCAAACAGATTTTAAAAATAATATGTTAGATTCTTAAATGCATTTCAAACAAAGCCATGATCTTTTTAGATTTAAGAATCTACCTTGAGGTTACATTACTAGACCACCTGCTATTGGACCCCTTGTGGCCTGTTAGTCTGAAGACTAACATTGAAGGGAGATCTTGGTCCCTAGCTAGTAGAAGGTTTATGAGTACAGTCAGCAGCCAAAGTCACTGGCATGGTTGGGATTCTTCCAGATCTTGCCTATGGGGCAAATGCATCAAGTCCCAAAGTGGTATTTTGAAAAATGAAGAAGGGTAGTATCAGAACCAACACCTGGGAAAGTGAGAGGTAGTGAGAGCCTATTTATCCCTCTACCTTCCTCTTAACAGGACACAGAAAATAAGCAGTGAAGTAAGTGTCAAGTCTAGCAGCTAGGTAAGAAGTCCTTTCTTTTCGAAGGGACACACAGTGACATTGTATCTTCTGCACTCATTAGTGCACATGCCAGGTTACATTTTGCAGTAAATGACTCAGGATGGTGCAGGATGCTTTTGCGTTAAGTCTGCCAGAAGTCCAGGCATTCTGACAGCTGTGGACCCCGAGCCAAGGCTCTCAAGAACATCCTATCCTAACTAATGAGTTCCCTAGGCACCATAGAACTGCAGAAGCAGCTAATTCCACAGCATCTCCAGAAAATATGCTGCCTCCCCTCCCCCTATGCCATCATTACGTGATATCGAACCTTTAGGATGTGATTTGAGGATAAGAATAGGCTGTCAATTAATATAAGTTTCCCCACCCCAACTTCTGACCCTAACTGACAAAAAAGAGAACACTCACATAGCTACTCATGTATCGGGTGTCCTTGGTGTGTTTGAAGTGAGGCGTATCAACCGGAAGCCGATACCCGGTGGGCAGGAAGCGCAGGCTAGTTTTGTACAGATTCTGCCAGAATGAAGAAGAGCAGGTTCAATGACACTGGACATCAAATAACTAGACCCAGTTAAATCACACACAGGTCGTGTTAGAGTTTTGATCAGACTTAATGTTCTTATGATCCGAACTGACTTCAGGAAGAATTTAAATCAGTTCTAAAAGTCAGGAAATGAGTCAGATGACTGATAACCTATTGTTTTGGAAAAAGAGAACAATGAATGAAATGGTTTATAGAAAGTAATTCTATGCTTCTAAAGATATACTCAGTTGACTGTGAAACCTCTAGCAAGAATTTGGGAAATGCAAAGAAGACAGGCAGCCAAGTGCCATCTTTATGCTAGTTTTACTGACAGGTGATATTCAAAGTATTGCCAACCTGTGAGACAGGCATTCTCCATAAACTGCATCAGGCCATGAAGAGATCCAGATGCACTTATTCATGGCAAAAGAAGTGTGTGTGTGGGGGGCAGTTCTTCTGTGACCTTAAATACTGTGGTTCTCAGGGGAACTATAGGGTTGACAACAGTGTTTAAAACTAAACCCAAGGTACTTATACTATTTAATATGGGAAGTACGAGCCAACATTGAAACTGAAGCATGTCCCTAAGGTGGCACAGAACAGGAAGATTAAATATGTGGGTGGGGGCCCAATTTTTTTCTCTTCTAAATTTCAACAGTAATGTCTACCTTTGTGTCTTACGTTAATTGCTTTTATAATTAAATCCCTTATCTTTGTCATATTGATTTTAAGATTTTTGAAAGCAGAGGCAGCATACATACAGGCCCTCTTCTTTGAGTTTTGTAAATAATGCTATCTTTAAAAAGCCTACTTCTTTTTTTGGTTGTTTGTTTGACTGCTTGGCATGAGAATTCTGCTGTCCCAGAGAGAAGACAGGCTCTGCTCTGTTTTTGTTTTTCCAACTCACTGAATGGAATAGCATTTATAGTTCACATGTCAGGTCAAGAGATTGCCCAAGCTGAGGTTCATCCTATAGGATCCAGTTGCCTAAATTTCTGGTGGGCGCTCTTGAGTTTTCCCTGCTCACCTCACTCTGGAGCTTGTATGCATGAAGAGCGCGGTCCAGATCCACGGTTTTGGTAGTTGGTGCCACTTTGCCTCTGACACTGTGCACATAGTCATGGTGGTAAACAGCCTGGGTGCAGACAGAAGCAGAGTGAGTAGATTTAGAATGTGGCAGTACAGTTAGAAGCAAAGTAAATGCAAACCCAAGTCCTTCTGAAAGAAAGAAAGAAAGAAAGAAAGAAAGAAAGAAAGAAAGAAAGAAAGAAAGCCAGCCAGCTAGCCAGCCAGCCTGCTGCTTCCCCTTTTCTAGGAAACTGTGATGCGTTACTGTGTCTCATCCAACAAGATCAGAGCCAAGCTGTGGACACCACACTGAGATGGGGGAGACGCAGCTCCGGAGAAAGAACAGGAAGTGTGGCATTTTACCATTAGAAGTTCCAAAATAGCATATCTCAACCTTCAACTCACTGGTGGGATCTAATATTTATACCTGTGAATTTACTTTAAAAAGAGCAGCTTTTTATCTGCTGGGTCAGCAACTACAGTGGGTCTTTACATGCACTTTCCCATTTTACACACAAAGATGCTTAGGCTGAGGAGGAGCACGTGCTTCTCACAAGCCTTGGGTTTAGTGTGGTAGAGGCAGGACTCCAATCCATAACTCTGTCAGACCTGCTTGCTTCCATTCTGCCATAGCTGGCTGTACTTATTAGAAGGCCTAGACAGGAAATTATAAAATGCTGCTCATAACACAAGCATACAAAAAGCAACTTCGGGAGCTCTAAAACAGAATATTTCATAGCTTCAGCTCACTTCACTCCCATGAACTACTTGACACTTTGGTTTCAGGAGGCAGCATTTCAAGTTCTTTCTAAGACACTGAATCTGGTTTCCCAGTTAGAGAAGGCTGGCACAACCCAGGCTTTGGCTGATTGGCGGTCCAGTCTTTGTTACTATCCACTGTGACTTCCCCAGGGAGCACGTACATCACTTATCTGTTTCCCGCTTTGAACAGCCTGAACATAGACTGGTGTGTCAGTGACCAGCTTGTAGTCATTCCTTGTTTTCATCATATGAGCTTTGTACTTGATCTGCCAAGAAGAATTAAAACAAGCGTGTGTTGGATCATTTACTAATTTCTAGAGACTGCTGTTCACAGAGAACTTGATAGCTTTTAACTCATGAGATTTACATTCATCAGCACTTTTTCAACAAAGATAGACATGAATTTTATAATGGTTTAATCAATGCCTATAGTCATTTGGGGCTTCTAGAGTTTTCTAAGTAGGTTGACAGCTGCTATTCTAGGAAAGTTTTAAGCTTTCTTGATGAAATTCTCATTACAGTATCAGTTTGTTTCCTTTGCTCGTTCTTTCACTATGGTTCTGGTCCAACGTCTTTCACACATTAGATAAGCACCCTGCCAATGAGCTACATCCTCAGTCCTGTATACTGTTTAATAGAGACATCCGATGCATGGTCAAGAGATGGTTATTTTATTCCTAGCACCTTTCTCCAGATCAGCCATCCTCAACATGATTTAATCCACAGCAGGTATGAGGCAGTGTTCCTATTTAACATATTCACTTTTTGACCCTAAAATATATAGATATGGAAATATACCAAACAAACAAACAAATACATAAATAACAAGGAAACTCACATCGTTGCGTAGATCATAAGCATGTTTGGCATGGAGAATTTCAGGAGTGTCCCAGACGTAGCAACCAATGCCTTTCAGCCAGTTAAGATCATCCTTGTACACAATCTAGAGGGTTTCAATAAGTGCAAGGGGTCAGAAGGAAAATCTGACCATAATTTCAACACTAAAAACCACAGGCACACCCTGAACCCGATAACTGTAGGGAATAAGAAGCAAAAGGCATTGTATGACGAGACTGAGGATCTTGCAGAAACAAGGGGCACATAGAATCCTGCCAAAATGTGTCAGACCCATGGACAGGGAGGAAAGCCGGAGTGAATAAGGCAAGGGTGAACATGCAGGTGCTGTTTCTCGTCAGGGTGGGTGACTAGAGTGGCACAAGGGCTGAGGACCTTCCTGAGCAATGAATGGCCTTACATCACTGATCTGATCCGTGACCTTCCTGACGTGACTGTTGACTTGCAAGTCAGGGTGGCAAATCCATTCATGGAGGTGCAGTCGGTAATCAATCTCACTGACTTTCTTCTGAGTATCCTTGGCAGTAACCATCTCTACCATGTCAGGCACGGTGTGGATTTTCATCTTGTTCTTTTCATAAACTGATCTGTACAGGCGCTGTGAAGCAAAAGTTAAATGCCAGCTATAAGGAAAATTGTGCAAAGCCGTGAAGGAATACATGCCTTCTTCCCATTCCAGAGAGGTCAGGGGAAGCAGCTTACGGCTAGCTTTTGGGGCAGGGTGGGCTGGAATTCTTTGATACTTTCTACCAAGATTAATACCAAGAGGAGAGAGACAGAGAAAAAGAGAGAGAGGGCTTTATGTGTGCACAATTAGGGCCACTTGCATGATTTAACGGAAACTCTGAGTGATCACATGTGCCTGTCTTTCTTGACTGCAAATATGAAGTCAGGTCTTTGGGTCACTTACATCAATGTTAAACTTGCCGACTCGGAGGCACCGCGCTGTGTTTGGATCATCTTCGACACTTCTTGGTAAAGTATAAAGAGCTTTGAACTTTTCATATTCTTCTCGGTATTTGATCTGTAAAGAAAAAGCAGAAAAGTTCAAATGTAGTAATGGAGAATTATTTTGTTAAAAGAGCGTGAGACTTATATGGGAAGGACCTCACTCCAAGGTTCAGCTGATGTGAGGACACCACTTCCCTGAGCGCAAGTCCTCGTCTGTCTAGAGACACATAGTACTAGCACCTGCCCCTGGGTCGTGGTGAGGCTTCAGTCAGGCTGTATCTGAAAGCACTCATACTATACAGCACTGTACAGTTTT
>RJWT010005926.1:0-30067 GCA_004365215.1 Cuniculus paca | reverse complement strand
TTGCTGACAGATGCCTGTGATGGAGACATTCCTGGCTGTGCTGCCAGTCACACAAATCTGTGAATGGGGCCAAATCTCAAGGAACTAAATCATACACCCTGTGACCATTAATCATGGTATGTCTACTTGAATTGGCTAAGAAATGTCTAGTAAAGCACAGTTCTGGGTGTGTCTGTGGATGACTGATATGCAAACCAGAAAATTGAGGGAAGAGCCTCCCCCAGTGTGGATGGATCCAGCCAGTGGGCTTATAATCTGAATGGAACAACAAGGAGAAAGAGCGAGTGTCCCATTTTGGAAGAGTTCTAGTCATCACCCTCACATTTAAACATCAGTCTCCAGTTTCTTTAACCTTCCAGCACAAAGTTGCACTAACACCTTTGATCCATCTTATCCTGTGGCTCCCATCTTCTTGGGCCAAGCATCTCTTGGATCATTCAGCTTTCCAGTGGGCTCTTCCACCTCCGGTACAGATGGCCATGTGAATTCTCTTGTTTCTGATCTCATAAATTATCATAATAAATCCCCTTACATATAGTTTCACGTGATTTTCTATTGATAAATATGCATATATTTTCTATCGATTCTGTTCTTCTAAAGAATCCTAATTCTTTAGAATACACACACACACACACACACACACACACACACACGGAAAACCAGTGTTGGACTCCTATGGCCAATCCTTGGTCCTAATGCTTTTGTGATTCTGCAAGATGCATCAGAGGCAGAAGCTGAGAAAAGAATATGCTGATTCTGTGTACTAAGTCTCACAACTATACACTTTTTCAAAATAAAAGGTGGTGAAATAGCTAGCTCTTCTCCTGTAGTTTGCAGATTAAAATCACACGCATTAAACTATAATTGCTAACTATATTTTATAGTCTTTTATTATAAAATTTACAGTTGGCGAATGAGTCATAAAGTTGTTAACAACATGAAACCTAACAACCCCTCATATTTCTATAAAACATGGAGCAGAGTTTGACTTGGTTTAAAACACAGTGTCTAAAAGAAAGCAGTGTCACAACCAAAGAAAGTGGCCTCTCTCCTGAAGGTCCACCTCTATGTTCTTTGAATGTGTACTTTAAATTCTGCCTAACTAACCTCTTTATGCCACTTACTGACCTGTCTTGAAAACTTTCTCTATGGTGGATGTCAGCAAACCTGCAATCTGTTCCATGGGTGAGTTGAGGCAAAATTTCCCATCTCCACTTTAGGGACCTCCTTGGACCCTGTCTAGTGACATTTCCTTTCATAAGCCAGACCCAGGAGAGAGACAGGAATTGAGACTACAACTTTGTTTAGTCTGACCAAAGGGTGATATTAATTAGCGGGGAGAGTGACACACTCTGGTGTTGACTAATAGAAAAAAGACTCAGGGTAGCTGCAGCATTAGAGAAAATACTGTTATGATTGACACAAGTAAAAGTGCTAAATAGTATCTTCTAGGAAAAATTCTAACTGAACAGTCTACTTACAGTTATAAATCTAGAAAAACATTGTTATATTTTAACATGACCTATACATCTAAATATGCACTGCGATTTAATATAATTCTGTTGTGTCATACATATTCTTTTTGTCTGTTTGTCTGTATCTGTTTTCAACGATTGGCTAAAGTACATGCAGCTGCTCCATGTTTTTTTATTTTTTTATTCTTTCTTTTTTTCTTTCAAAAACAAAAAAAGAGATATAGCTCAGCAGCACAGCACCATCCTGACAAGCACAAGATCATGAGTTCAATTCCCAGTACCAAAAGAAAAAAAAAAGAATAAAAACAATTATACAGAATTTCAAAACAAACTAATAGGAGGTTAACACTGATTAATATATTGTATATTGTTATCTTCAAAGTAGTTGTTCAGATTACAAGATATAGGAATAAAAAATGATCAAAAAATCAAACAATAAAAGCACAAACTGTTCTTTTTGATAAACAGAGATTAGTAGTATAGTTATCTATCTTGTATAAATGTATATATACATACAAGAATATATACATACAAGAATATGTATCTATACATATAATCTTTTCCCTTCATTTTCTCCTTTTCCTTATCCCAGTTGTTCTTTCTTTTTGAGCCGTTTCTTTTCCTTTCACTTTTGACCTCAAAAATTTCTTTTCAAAGAATGGAACAGAAAAGGAAAAAACTGCTCTATGTTTTTGAAAAGAAATTTTTGAGCTCATATTCATTTCTTTTATCCTTTTAATTTTTAAATTTTGCCCTTACAGATTTCTGGCAACTCTCAATCACTCAATCAATCATCAATAAATATATGCAAATATTCAAGGATTACCAAAGTCACTTTCAATAAATAAATAAATATTGTACAGATATTCAGGAGCTACCAGGGTTACCTAATTCAAAACATTAGAGGAAAAGAACTGCAAAATAAGAACTTTAAAATTAGGTAACACAAAGATTATGTATGATTTAGGTTAATATGTTTCTGTGTGTTGACTTTTGGGCATATACATCTATGTGTTATCTTCTATAAATCTATTTAAAATGGAGTATAAATAAGAGACACTCATGCAGTTAGCCCAAACACTTTTGTTCATATGGTTTAACAGTGAACAAATTTAAATTGATTGGTAAGATAAAAGTAAAAATGTCTGTAGAGTTGGTAACATGTTTGGCCCAGGTTTTTAGTCAATCAAGATAATATTTATCTTTGTTCAAAACAATTTATAGCCTGCCCAGAAGACCTCCGCAGGCTGGAGAGTCCAGGTGAGGCCCCCTCCAACCCAGAAGACTTTGGCAGGCCTACGAGAGCACAAGTGAGGCCTCCCCCAACCCAGATGAAACAGGGTGGCCCTGCAAGACCCCCAGTGACATAGTAGGGCTCCAATTTGGGCACAAAACATGGACAGGTGGGTCTGGTGGCCTGGAAAAGTCTGAAACAGCAGTAACAATACGAGCTAAGGGTTGGTTCACATCAATACTCCTAGCCCACTCAGCCCAGGAAGTATCCAGGACTCACCCAACTGGCCTCACAGGAGGAATTCAGGTGACTGGTCCCTCCCTTACACTGTGGGGCCTGGCAACTGGGTGAACTTCAGCCACACAATAGGACCCTGACTAAGATACATAATGGAGATAAGAGTAGCAGGATTGAAAAGACTGAAATATGAACCAAGAGGTGAAAAGGACATGACAAAAAAGCAAAATGCAATCTCAGACTTCCAACTCATCTGGAACAAGTACAGGAGACATCAACATAGAAGACACTGGGAGATGCACACTTGAAATTTCTGAAAAGATAACAAGCTAAACAAAGAAACAAATCCATGAGGCTACAGAACAAATTAGATCAAAAATAATCTCTCAGATTAAAAAAAGAAATGAAATAACTACTTTAATGAAGGAATTGTTCAACATTGCTAGAGAAGACATAAATTAAAAAAAAATACAGGAGCATAGGAAAATGATGGAAACCTTGAATGTACAATATAGGAAAGAAGTAGAATGCATGAAACAGACTCAAAGAGATATTTAGGAAATTCCACTGAAAGATGGCAAAACCACTTGAACTAAACTGAAGATAGACTTTCAGACCTTGAAGACAGGATTGAGACTAGTGATCACAAAAGAACAAGGGACCATGAAATAATAATTTGATAGCTTCAAGGTGATGCAAAGAAAAATAATACAAGCATGATAGGTGTAATGAAAAAGCAGGAATCAACACAAATGACACACACACACAAAAAAACTATTTGCAGAAATATGAGCAGAAAATTTCCTAAGCATGGGAACAGAATCTGGCATACAGAAAAGTGATGCATATAGAACTCTAAATAGCCATAATCAAAATAAATCTACATCCAGATATATAATGATCAAAATCCCAGAAATTCAGCACAAAACAGAATATTAAAAGTTGTTAGAGAAAATAAACAAATCACCTATAAAGGAAAGTCCATTAGAATCATGGCCAACTTCTCAACACAAACAATGAAGTCAAGAAGAACTTGGAGTGAAGTATTTCAAGCCCTGAAAGAAAACAACTTCCAACCATGATTGATGTACTCTGAAAAACTATCTTTCAAAATTAATAGAGAAATAAGATACTTCCATAACAAAGAACAACCAAAGAAATTCATGTCCACCAAACAAACCCTAGAAAGAGTACTGAAAGATATGCTAGAGATAAAAATGACCACAATTCCCAGAAAAACAATAGAGAAGAACCATGAGGCAGAACAAGCAATTTAACAGAGTGCAAAAGTAGGCAACCAAGAACAGGATATTAACATGAAGATAAGCCAATACATATCAGTTATAACCATCAATGTAAATGGTCTCAATTCACCAATCAAAAGAAACAGATTGGCAGAATGGATCCAGAAACAAGATCCAACAATATGCTGTATACAAGAAACACATCTAACTTAAAAAGAAACTCACAGACTGAAAGTAAAAGGATGAAAAAAAAAATACTCCATGCAATAGGAACTCAGAAAAAAGCAGAGGTAGCTATTCTGATTGCAGACAATGTGAACTTCAAACCAAAAAATGATCAAAAGAGATAAAGAAGGTCACTACATGCTTGTTAGGGAAAATATTCAAGAGGAAGAGATAACATCATAAATATATATGCACCAAATATAAATATTCTAGCTACTAAGTTTTGTTACCTCTGTGATATGAGCTAACTTTCTGTTATCTACTTCAGACTTAATGTATTTTTATTCTCTGGTGCTGGTCATCTCAAGAGGACAACTGCCTCTTTCCTGCTCAGCCCTGTCTCTGTCTCTGTGAACATGTCCCCCCACTCACGTCTTCCTTCCACCCTGAAATCTCCTAGGGTCTGTCCCATCTGACTTGGGCCAGGCATGTGAATCCTCAAGGAATGATGTGGGTTAGTTGGCCTCGTGGACATTGGACAAGCTGGGACTCATTCAGTGAACTTCAACTCCTCTGGCAAGTGCTGATACTGGTCCTTCTCTGTCTGCCTAGATTGCTATTTTCAGTGTAGTCATCAGCATTCCTGGAGGAGGCTGGGGCAGAAGGATGCAAAGGACAAATAGAAGAAATCAGGAATCATTTCTAATTTGAAGAACTCTGAGGAAAATGGAGCATTTCAGCAAGCCTTACAGGCTGACTCTGATCTATGGATCTCAAATGAAGATTCACAACTTAAGCTCAGCAGGTGCCTCCCAAGGGTGAGAGGAGGCAGAGACAGACACAAAGCCCACAGAGAAGCAAAGCCTGGGGTGGGGAAGAAGACAGCAGACACCAGGGACAAGACTCAAAATGGGACTCTGGCAATAACTCCAGCAAACGGCTGCAGTGCATTGGGTGCAGATCAGATGGAGGAGTGATCAGATTTGGTGTCACAAATTATCAGTCAGGGCATGGCAAGATGCACAGAGAAATAACTACAAAAAACACAAAAACAAAGAACCAAATCTGATGGTTCTAGGTTGATGAGCTATGGAGTGTGGACATCCTGAGCCCAACTTGCCAACCCCAGGCAGCAGAGAGGAACTAGGAGGCACCTGCTCTCACCCTTCCACCCACAGCTTCTTAAAATGACCAACCCAACCTTAATGACACCCTGTATCTTTGTAGGGGGGGTATGTCTGTGTGTGCGTGCCTGTGTGTTACTGAGAGATAACCCAGAGCATTCATACTGAACTACATACCCAGCTCTTTTTTATTTTTTTTATTTTGAAACAGGGTCTTGCTAAGTTACCAAGATGGGCTCAAACTTGGGATCCCCCTGCCTCAGCCTCCCAGAGTACTGGGAATACAGCCCTGTGCCACCATGCCTGCTGATACCTTGTTTCTTGAAACCAACAAAAGCCTTCAGGTGGTTTCCACTTTTGTCGAAATCAATTACATATCAATGTGTGCATTTAAATTCAAAGGCCAGCATTATCTTCTTATTTGCATGAATTTAAGGAACACTTCATGTCATGACAGGATTCTTAGAATAAGACACAAATAACCAAAACAGGTCATCATGGCTGGAAGCCAAGGAGTAGGGAACCACTTTGCCAGCTGCACAGAACAGTCAGTTTTGTCAAAAAGCAGAGACCATTGAACACATGGGCCAGGCTGGTGCCGCGGCCCAGCTTGCTGAAGCAGGTGGTGGATGAGCACGAATTCGTGGGCAGTGCACCCTCAGCGCACGCGCCCTGACCCAAGCAGAAGATGCGAGTGCGGTGATCAGAGACATGCCATCAGGACACCACTCCATGACGAGAAGAAGATGGGGATGGGACAAAGCCTGGGCTCGAGAAGGAAGCTCCTTCAGAGCAGAGCTCTTGAAAAGGGCTAGGATGCAAGGGGCAGGATAGCAGAGGCTCCAAGGAGGGCTGAGTGAACATGTTTAACCCAAGACTAGAGGCGTCACAGTAAGCTCCAGGTGGCGGCTGCCTGCACTCCACGACAGTGGCCCCACTGATATCCACAGGCCAAGACTCAGGCCTGCAGGTCAGAGGCCCAGGCAAGGGGCCTGGGAGTGGGGCTCCAACACATGGCAAACTCCAGGGGTTGTGCTCAGTGCACAGTAGCAGCCCCTCCTGTTTGGGGAATGGTGTGGGTGTGTGTTTGCCAGCTACGGGGGCTGGGAGGGCCAAAGAGGAAGGACTTTCAGTACCCAGAGGGAGATTGGCTCTGTGGACAACAGCACCACTCAGACCACACTGAATCCTGGCTATGTGGACCCCCAACTCCAGCAAGAAAATAAGATTCTGAATTGTAGCTCTAGGAGAAGACGCAAGGGATGATTCCAGGAAAGTTGTCAGGTCCCCAGCCTCTGAGCAAGAGGAAGGTGACTGGCTTCCCTCTGCCTTCCAGGGAGAGATGCAGAGGTGAGCAGTTTGGGTCAGCTAACAGAAGGCAGACACTGAGCAGGACTGTCAAGCAGGAAAATGAATTAATGAGTGAGGATGTGGACATCTCTTACGGAAACTATTTAAAGCCCAACGAGGAGGAGTTCTGCCTCTGTCTGGTGGCACTGTCCCACTTGGAGCCCAGGGTGAGTTAGGGATCTCTGAGGTGGTGGGATTCTTCCTACAGTCCTGACTCTGCCCTTCTCCACTTCCATGAGCTGGAGGGGACAATCCCTCTTCTGAGTCCCACAAGAGACACGTGTCCTGCTGTCCTCCATGCAGAGGATCTTCTGAGCACTGCAATCCTAGCTGTGTCTCTCCTGAGAGAGCGCATTGTGCTCTGTTTTTCCCTCCCTTGATAACAAACTGCTGAGCACCTGTTTCTAACACTAAGATCCGCTAAATGCAGGGACAGGACCAGTTCAGCAGGTAGAGGGGTGCCTGTCCTAGGTTCACCTCTCTTGCTGGGCTTTCCAACCAAACTGACAAGGTGTTTTGTGGACTTCCACTGGTCCAGCACTCTTTCCATGGGTGTGGGCACATCTGTACCAGGACCCAGTGTGACGAGGTAAAGAGAGAGTATGGCGCAGCAGAGACAATCTGCCATGTACTGGGAGTAGCAAGGGGTCTTGGTGTCCCCTACCAAGGCCCAAGATGGGAGCCAACTTGTGCCCCTCATCCTCAACTGTATTCAAGGGAATTTTTCTGCAATTAAGCAAATGTTTCTTTTAATTTAAAATTAAATAAAAGGTATAAGAAAGCTTTCACAGTTAAGGGAAGTAAATTCTTAATGAAAATTTTAATGCTTTTGAATTTGCAGAAAGAATTGAATACAAAGCAGAGTCCTCACCCACCCAACCTCAGCCCCGCTGCTCCCATCTCTCAGGAGCTCAAGTCTACAGCAATGTTAGGCTTCTACACTCCATGAAGGCGGCAGGCCTGGGCTCGTGGGTGCAGCTTGAGTTCACAGCAGGGCGAGCTTGTGGGCTCACCATGGGTACAAGGCTGAGATGCCAGGCACCAGGGCCCAGCAGGGAAGTGGGGTGTCTCACCCCAGCTGAGCTGCAGAAGACCTGGATGCCTGAACACCAGTGACACACTGGATGTGCGTCCTGTTGAACGGCTGACAGCAGGGCTGCAGCTATATGAGCATCAGTGTGTGTGTTACTGGGGATTGAACTAGAGCCTTCACACTAAGCTATATCCCAGCACTTTTTCTTTCTAAGACAGGCTCTTCTAAGTTGCCTGGAATGGAGTTGAACGTACTATCCTCTTGCCTGCCAAACTCCGCCCAGTGTTGTTAGCCCATCTGATCCTCAGGACAGGCCCTACAGGAGTTCAGTCACCACTCGCTCAAAGGGGACCCACGTCGACAGGCACCAACGTCTAGGAACCTGGCTACCATGCTGTGTGGCCATCCATGACAAAACAAAAGAAAGCTGTTTGGGTTTCACTGCTGCCTTTCCACATGTAAAGTGTCTTACATCATTCACTCACTCCCCCAAAAGCCTTGGTTGCCGGTTGATAAGACCTTGAGAGGTGATTGGAGCATGGGGGCTCTAAAATTCACTTGTGGATGATCCATTCATGGATTATGATTTGATGCCATTATCGGGAGGTGGCGGAATCCTAGGAGGAGTGACCTACTAGTAGGGAGAGGACCATGGGGCATGAACCTGGTGACTCCGTCTGGTCCCTGGGACCTTCCTCCCTGTCTCTTCCTTCTCTCCCTGTCTCTTGGCTGCTGTGTGGTGAGCAGTTTCCCTGCCATGAGGTAGCTGCCTCTCCACAGGCCTAAAAGTAATGGAGCCAGCTGAACCTGGAAACCCGTGAAACTGAGCAAAAATAAATCCTTTTGCCTTTATGTTATTATCAAACATTTTGTCACAGTGCTGAAAAGCTAGCACAGGCCCTTCCCCTGAATTCCCGCCTTGGGGGCCCCAGAGCTACCCCGCTCCAGGGCACAGCAAGGAACAGAGTGAGGAAGGGCTGCACACTGCCCACCAGCCTGGCTCTCTCTTGTGGGCAGTGCTCACCTGAGAACAGCAGCCAGGTTAGCTTGGAGTTCCTCTGAGGAAATAAGAGTGGAACAAAAACAGCCCCAATCTGCCATTGCTGCATTTCAGTATTATTTCCAAAGGTGACGTGGGTGGGCTCACAGCCCCAGACCATGCCTAAGTCTTCACCCCATTTCCTGTGGAAGCAACTTTGTCTGGAAATGGGCTCCAGCACATGGTCCAGTACATCTTCAGGGCAGCCTTAGTCCAAGGTGACTGGTGGCCAAGACTGAGACATCAGGACACAGACACATGAAGGGACAACCCTGTAAGGAGAAGACATTATCTAAATCCAAAGACAGGGACCTCAAGAAAAACATTTCCTTGGCATCTAGATCTGGGATTTGCACTCTGTAGAATTACGGAGAAATTAGCATCTATGGAATTTGTTACGGCAGTCACAGGACAGCAAGAACCACTTTCTAGAAGTTTACTGTTCCTTGACAACCAGGCCTACAACCTCAAGTTCTGGTGGGAGAAGCTGAGTTATGGAGCAAGGGAGTATACACCATCCTACTGGGATGTACTAGGTCACTCCCTGTCACTCGCAGAAGGACCAGCCCAGCCACAGGAGCAGGCAATCCTGCGCTGCTTTCAGAAATAATGCAACGCTCTCAAATATGTGCAGAAGGTGTGCGTATCTAAATTAGGTTCCCCAAACAGTAGACACTTGGAGTCATCCAAACTAAGGAGAAGCTGGGCACAGTGGCTCGCGCCTGTAACCCCACACATTCTTGGAGGCTGAGGCAGGAGGATTACAAGTTCAAGCCTAGCCTAAGAAAATTATCAACTTAGCCAGACTCTGTCTCAAAATAAAAAATCAAAAATGGAAGGAGACTGGGGATGTAGCTCAGTGCAAAGGCCCTGAATTCATTCCTCAATACTGGGGAGGAGGGGAACCCAAGGAAAAGAAAGGGGATAAAAACTTCATCAAATTATCAGAAGCCTCTGATACATAGATAAAGCTCCAATTCTGATGCGATTTTTAGTTTCCCTAATAAAACCATAACTTCAGATGGAAACAATAGTTGAGCATGTACGTTGGGGAAACATTTGGAAGTACAGAGAAGGGAATTTAAAACATTAAGATCCCCTGAAAGTGAGTGAATTTTTAAAAACTACATTAAAACAAAACAAAACAAAAATGAACCCAACATGTTATTGTTTGATTGTCTTCAGGAAATCCCTGCAGCGAGCAAGAAATAAAGGAGGAGGGGCCGGCCACTGCACCTGTGGGGTCTTAGTGGGTTTATGGTTCACCAATTTACTCCTACGTGGCTGAGGTCCTTCACACTGAGAGAAATTTCATGTTACAGAGACGAGTGGGAATGAAGAGCTGTGTAATTATTAGTTCTGTTGCGAGCAGATCAATCATTTGGGAAGGGCGGCTCTCCACAGTCTCGCATGACCTTTCCCGGAGCCTGGCAGCGGGGTACCCGCTCTTGCGCCCACGCTGCCTGCTTCTAGCAGCTTGGCAGCGTTCAAAGGCGGGCCTTCATTCCATGTCATCGGGACGCTTGTAATTATGACAAATGATTAAATGTGTTATTTTCAGCAAAGCAATGGCAGGCAGAAGGGGTGTGGAGGGCTGGGGTGTAGCGAGGCTGTGGTGGCTTTGGAAACTTGGCCCTTTGGGGCTGGGCACAGGCCTTGTGCTGCCTGGGCCAGGGTGCTGAGACTGGGGAGCTGGCTGCTCTGTGCACTAGACACTCGGGCACCAAGCTTGTTGTTCTCCCCAAAGCTGCTGTAGAAGAGTGCAAACACGGGAGGTGCACCACCCTGAGGAGAGGGTGCCCCAAGCCCATCGTAACTGATGATTTGGGAAATTATCCACGGTGTCCACTGTTTCTGCAGTCCTGGCAGCCACAGCATGGAGCTTTTGGTCCGGTCCCCCAGGGGGCAACAGCATGGGCATCAGAAAGCTACTGATCTGAACCGCTTTCCTTTTCTCGTCCTTCCCCCAATTTCAGGGGAAAAGATAAGAGCACCTCCAAAAAAGCCCTTGAAGTTTGCTTTCCGTATTGCCTCCCACAGCTACTCAGGGGCAAGGTATTAAAGCACAGTGCCTGCAGGTGCACCCAGCCAGCCTCCATCAGCACACCTGATGCCAAGACAGGCTCCTCCCAGTCTGACCTTCCTCCAGATTGGCATCTCTCACCACCTCTGAAGCAGAAGGAAGAGCGATGCCAGTGCCAGGAGGACAGTAACTTTCCACAGAGGCGACTCAGAACCTCCTAGAAAGCTCCCTCTCCCTTCACCCACTTTCATGGCCCAGAGTGGTGCAAGCACTCCCCAAACCCTCGGGGCAATTGCTAAAGAGCCGTAGGGTTTTCTTCAGCCAACAACGGCTCCGTGCGCTGGTGTTTATTTACCTGCCCGACCTACTCTCACCGTTCTAAGCACAACAGCAGCCTGCACACTCAAGAGCCTGCCGTCACCCAGGATCTGTGTGGCCGCTGCTACCTCTGGTTGCCCCTGAGCTCTGCGGCCACCCTGCCTCCCATCCCCCATCCTCACTCCCACACTGATCACATCATCGTGCTTCTTGGCTTGTCTCCATTGTCATTGAGGAGGAAACATCTCTATAACCAAAATAAAGGTCAGAGCCAATGGCAGTAGAAGCGTCCACATCAACCCTCAAGGAGGAAATTCTCACCGCATGTTGTTAGAAGCCACAGGTGAGACCCCCCAGGGACGCAGGGGACTCACTTCCTACGGGCACAGTGAAGCCTTCGCTGCCAATTTCAAGTGTAGGAGGGATGCAGCTCAACAGGCAAGTGAGGAAAGATGGGGCAGATGCCTACCTTTGCTACAGGTCACAGTCCGAGACCTCGCTCTGGGTCTGGACCTCTTTTCCTGGAGAGTCAAACTCCGCCCAGCCTCCTCTAAGCAGCAGCTCTGCCCAGGAGATGAAAGTGTGTGTCTGCCTGGCACTCAGGGGGTCACTCTGTCTTGCCGCCTGCCCAGTTAGGTCTCTCGTGCACCCAGGTCATCTGAAGTCACTGCTGGCACCTGGAGCCCCAAGAGCAGCCACCACTCATCCTCACAGAGAGCCCCAGGCTCTGCCACCAGATTGGACATGGGTAGTCCCCAAGCAGCAGCATTTCTGTGCAGGGCACCGTGTGGACAAAGCTCTCTCAGGCTCTCTTTTTAGCAGCCTTCCCAGGACGGGACTCCTGGCCATGCCTCTCGAGCAAGCAGGGATCCACAGGCAAGAAGGCTCTGTGTCATGAATGGGACCAAGTGGGGCAGTGGCTGTGTGGCCTCTCCTCCTCTAAAGGCCCCAGTCACTGGACTTAAGATCCACCCTAACACAGACCAGTCCCACCATACCTATGTACATTGGCATTTACCCTCTTTCCGAACATGTCACCTTAGCACGTAACAGAATTAGAACCTCAGTGTGTTGTTTTGAGGGACACAGCTCTACCTACAAGAAGATTTGTCTCCAAGGAAGGTAGGTCTCCTTTAAAAATAATAATAGCTCTCCACTGATTGGAGTCAGAAAGAAATCATTCCTTTAATACCTTATGGCTGAAGAGGAATGAAATGAGGGGTGTTCCCATCAAAGAGAGTGACTGCTGGACCTCTCGGGGCAGAACACGGTGGAGGGTGGGGAGAAGCAAAGGAGCCTGGACACACAGGCAAAGGTCTGGGCTGAGGGCCCCCTCCCCAACCCCAGCAGGCTGCACAACCTCCCAGCCTAGGTTTGTCCACTGGTGCAATGGAATAATAATGCCCTCTCCGTGGTGAGCACGGCCTGTGATGTAGGGTTCTTGCCTGGTTTTAATGCTCGGGAGATGGAATCATAGATAGCTGGGCACCTTGCTGAAGTCATAGAACAGGCCAGTTCAGGGATCGGTTTGTTCCCCTACACACACCCAAGACCTGCAATGAGCCCTGTGCAAAGATGTCACTATGACTGCTTTCCTCATCCACTGATAAAACCAGGTGTTCAAATCACCGCTGATCTGCCAACCAGAAAATAAAAGCCAATCTTCTTAGTTGTGCATTTTCCAGAGTACATTTACTAATCAGAGCATAGGAAGGTGCTACCACTTACACACTGAAAGATCCCTACCTTCCTCTGCAAACTCGGGAGATATAACAACAGATCGTGCCCAGGGCATTACAGCTACTGTATAAAATGCAGCTCCCAGCACTCCAGGAGCCCCTCTTCCTTTCCACAGAAAGCTTTGACTCAGGGATGTCGGCTGAGTGGACCTGCAGTGACAAACCTGTCTGATGCAGAAAGACACAGTTAGAAGCTTGACTTGGCCATAGCAGAAAAGCTGGTGGAAAGGACCCTGAACCAGAGACAACCTTGTATCTCAAGGTCCCCAGGGAACACAGCAGAAATACTCAAGGCATTGAAAGCCTAGGGGTACTTTCTCTCCACCACCCTTTTCAGCGTGTGTCTAAACACAAGCCAATCTGTGAAGTTTTATTGTTGCCTTAGTAATTATCTAAATCTGTCCCCAAAATACTATTTTGACTGAATTCAGAGAGTTTTCAAATAAATGCTTAAAATGTATCATGTTTTGTAAAGCCATGCATAGTCATATAATTCCTAGAGAAAAATAATCAAAAACTCTTAGTAAACCTGTAATTTAAAAACTCACAATGAACTAAACTTCCACCCAAATGCCATCTATCAAAAAGACAGAATGGAGCTGCCTGGCGCTAATGATCTCAGTATTCAAGCAAGTCCCAGATCTGTTTCAGTAAATCGCACTCATGGAGAATGTGTTGGGCAAGGGACACTGGGCAAACCAGCCAGACAGCCCAAGCTACCAAACACACTAACCCACCTCACACACTCACAACGGAAAAGCAGACTCACAAAAGGACCAGAACCCCCAGGCCTGTCTCAGAATTTTACCTATGCCGTTGAGTTCCACTTGCACTGATATAAAACCATCAGATAATGGAAGCTAATAGGAACCAAAACCTAGCAGAGACGTCAAGAGCAAGCAGAGATTTTTTTTTTCCCCACTAAAAAAAGATGTTTCCAATACCTCAGGAACTATCCCCAAACCCATGAATTCTATTTCAATTTTTCATACAGTGGTCAAAAGTAAGCCCAAGCAACACACACATATGTGCACATGCACATGTGTCACATGCACACAGGTACACACACATGTACACACACTTGCAGTAAGTTAGTGCTGACAGGTTTTCAAGATGCTCATCAACTCCCTGCCAGAGTTTACAGCTGCAGTGAACAGTTTGATGCAACTCTAATTTCTAATTATGCCTCACTGGGAAGGGGAGAGGTTGTCAATTTTACTCCTCCCGTGGTGAGAAACAAAATGATTCTACTTTCTGCTGCCAACCAAATCATCCTATTCTTCGGCAAAGCTAAGAATAATCATCTAAATAACAAAAATCAACAGGAGTGATTAAGATTTCAGGACAGGCTCCAGATTCTCTAGAGTAATGTCCCCATGGAATCAAGCGCTGTGGGAAGGTCTTCAGAAAAGACTGGTGAGCTCTGTCAGGGGGCAAGTGGCTCTGTGTCACCCAATTCTGCAGCGGAGACTCGTCTCTCCTTTCCCACCCCCAGGTTGCTGAAATGACAAGGCTCAGCCCTCACCTGGTTATCACTACTTTGAGGCCTGTGCTGTGGCTGGAGGTCCCTCCAGTGTGGTGAGCCTGTGGCAGGGGGATGCGTGGGGGACAAAAGGAGTTGTACGAGGAAGAGCCAGGCCAGGTGTCCCTGGGACTAGCACTGCACTCACAAGCATCAGTCACAGCAGAGGAAAGACTGCTGGCCAGAAAGGCCGCAACAAATTGTGTGGCTTGGAGCCATCATCATGTCTGTTTCCTCATCTGAACTGTAACCAAGTATTTGACTGATGGGTTTCAGGGGGCCCAAGACCACCTGCAAGATCTCAGCCCCAGAAGCCAGGTCAGTACACTTTCAACCTCAGAGGCAGGGATCAAATGTCAGAGTGACATGCACTTCAGCACCTCCCTTTGGATACTTTAGCAGAGAGAAGCATTCACACTGGAGAGAAGGACGGAGATTAAATGTTTATCCTGAGAGCATCTTGGAGGAGCTTCCAGTGGGCATTATCACAGCCTCAGGAGCAATGTGACCTAGCCTGAGCCCTGCATCACCTCACCTAGGAGGGCCAGATGCATGTATTCTTCTTGGGAAGAATAACGGGAAGCTCTCACAGGGGGTTGGGGGCTTTCGCCAGGCAATCAGTCCACCACAAGCCAGAAGGACCCCTCCGCAGTCAGGTAAGAGAATGCAGCCAATAGGGGGCGCCTGGGAGCCAATGTGTCTGCCTCGTGCTTCACCCAGACACGTCAGCAACCTCTACCTCTCTGCAATATGAAAAACATAGTCGTAAATTTTCACAAATTAACAATGTTCTATAAGAGAGATTCCAGAACAATCTGCAGGATTCTCAGGAAACAGACTCCTAAAGATTATCTGGGTGTTCATATCCTTGCTCTTCAGAGTGCAGACTGTATTTGGCGGTCTTTCCCCTATAACAGTTCCTGAGTATGAATATGCAGAGTCATTTATAAGCATAACAGACCTTTAATATACTTGTTTTCCCTTTCACGAGCACTTCTTATAAAGACATGTGACACGTGCGATAAATTTGCAGTGAGACTCAGAACACATACCTCCTGTTCTTCAATGACTTGTACAGCTCTTCCTCACATCCAGCCACCCATTTTAAAAGTATTCCTTGATCAGATTTCAGGAATTTGTTAATTTGGGCCTTTTAACACAGGGTATCATGTTACACTGCAATATGACCTTGCTTGGCATGAGGTATCATAAAAGTTACACAAAAAGGCTCCATTCACAAGGATGCTGGTGGTACAGTCTGTCTGGATAACCAGAGCTTACTTTAAAGGACGTGAACACAGAGTCAGTTCCCCTAGCCATTTGTCTTAAAATTAGAGACTTTCAACTGCTGCATACAACAGGCCACACAGTGTGGTTGGGTAATAAAAGTAAAAACCCAACATGAAATAAATAAGTAAAGCATTAGGGAGAAAGGACTAATCGAATCATCTAAAGAGTTATGTGGCTGTGGCACATTATGAGGAATTATTTAAGTTATAATTTGCACATGAGCTATGTTTTAGCTCAGTAAAAATTCCACATCTGGTCGAAGTACAATAATGCAAGTCCGCTATTCTTGCCATAAAATTCCTGAGAATATAGTAGATGGCATTTCGGCTACACCTCATGTTTGAAAACACCTGAAGTTAAGAAAAGCATTTTTCTTTCAGGTAATCAGGTCCAAAGTCACAAACCATAGGAAGAGTGATAGATGAAAATGGTAACATTTGGCATCTACCATGGAGGTGTTAAAAGCCCCCTGCAGACTCTGTTGCAGACACAGATTTCCTCACCTTGCCTGCCTGAGCTGAACCCTGGGAGCTCCGGAGATGAGTTGAGCAATGGAGACTACACAGAGAACTTGCTGGCTGAATCTATGCCAGTGCAGTTCTGAAGACCCTGAGCAACGGTCCACACCTGGTCTCTGGACTGGATGGAGCCTGAGAAAGAGCACCAATTTGATCTTCAGTGGGGCCATAGAACTGAGCCACGGTCACTCTGTCGCTTGCTACATGAAGTGTTACACAGTGCACTTGTCGTTTCATCCAAGTGACTGGAAAGGCCAACACAGCTGGGCCTCAGGACTCAGCGCATCAAAGCAACATCTCTGCAACAGAGAGGCCATGTCCCTGGTACAACACCTTGGGCAGGGCCTGACCATTCTGTCAGGCTTTCCTTTCATCAGTTTGTCTCTGCAGTTCTAGCCAAGGCTGAGCCTTGCCAGTTCGGATGGGGTTGCCTGCCTGTCTCTGAACTGATCACTGTGATGTCACAAAACAGGCAGGGTTTTGCGCTTCCTCCTAGAGTTAAGCAGTGAGATCAGCCACAGAAAAACTATGCAGACTGGACATCGAAAATTTCTCTCTTCCATGGAAGCAGTGGAAAAACTGACCCCCCAAAAATGTTAAGAATCAACTTTGTTTTAGCATGTTAGAAAATTAATAAAATATTAGCAGCAATTCAGGAGCAATTTATTCAGGAAAAATGGCTGGGTCTTGATAAGACCAGTGAGCCATCTGGCATCCTAACTTACCCTAGTCCTATCTTCCCCCGGATTCTAGTGACAGCAGCATCCAGCAGACCTCAGGAGGCAGTAGGGAGAATTCCTTAGCACCCCACTCCCACAGTATTACTGGATTGTGACTCCCCATAAAACACTTGCAAGGCTGTCTTTGTCCAACCTGACCCATAATTCACCTGTGGGAATCCCTTCACCGCTGGAGGGATTTGTTTGGTTTCTATTTAAAACACTTGTTCTCCCATGGGCTAAAAGACAACTGCATATAGCAACAATTATAAATATGTGTTGATAGGTATGCAATATATAAAGACATAATTTATGTGAAAATAGCAGCCCAAAGGACAGGGCGTGGACTAGAGCTACACAGGGGCACAGTCTCCAAAACTAAATCGGTATATTATATTTTATGTCATTTTTTGTTCCTATTTTACTACTTTCTTTGAGGTTAAATATTTTCTTATATATCATTTTAAATACTTCACTTTTATTTTAAATATATTTTAAAATTATTTCTTTAGTGGTTGTCCCAAGGGTTACAATTGTAACGGCAAGCAGAAACACTAAAATGACACCAAGGATTTGGAGGCAGATGTATTTACATCTGCTCTGAAGGTCCAGGGAAGGAGTTTTTTATGGAATTGAAAGGGGAAGTACAGAGGCAGAGTACTTGGCTGTCTTTGATTGGTTCTTACAATATGCATCAAAGTGACCAGCTGTATACTACAGTGACCAACCATTTCTAGGAGACAAAAGTAACAGAAATGGTAACCAAAACTATTACCTGGGCAGCTAACAAACTGAAGCATACTGGCTTGTGGGGGAAGCGTCTTCTGCTACATTTCCTCCTCTTTTACTTTCTCTAGCAAATCTTTGCTGGGCATGTTTTATGTGATCTTTTGAAACAAGGCCCAACTAGAAGCAGTAACATTGAAGTGGTCAGTGGTCTAGGATGGGCCCTAGCCAAGGTGCCCAGGACTGAAAATTCCCACCAGGTGTTTCTGGTTTGTTTCCTTCATTGTATGGTTTTCAGGAAGAGACATGATTTAGGCTCCTCTGTTCTGTAGCAATCCTGTGAACAGTGTCCTTCAGCCATGCGTGGACTAGTCAGCATCCGGAGTGACCAGGACAGGGCTTTGAGCGCATTGTTTCTTTAGAGTGAGTTTCAGAGGAGTTGTCCACTCTAGGTAAATTTTTTCACAACTGCATGGCCTGTATGCTGCATGTGATTTTTTTTAAATCCTTAATAGTTCTGCCAGTTTTTTAATTATCTTTGCTACAAATGCAGGCCTGTTATCACTGTCAGTAATCAAAGGTAGGTCATATCTAGGGATGATTTTTCACAGCAGGACCCTATAAACTTCTGCTGTCTTGGTCAGCCAGAGTAGGTGCAAAAGAGCACTCAGTTATGCTAGGTGAAGGTCAGGTCTGGTGACACAGAAACTGAAACTTGAGCTGGCTGCAGGGCTACAGGTGCCAGCACTGTGGCTCGAGCTTGCAGAACATATGGTGGGGGCAGGTCTGGCTCTGATTTTGCTGGATTTTCCAGGAGTACCAGGTAAAGTTTTTCTGACTCAGGTTGATGTTTCAGGTGATTGGATCCCCAGAGAGGGTTTAGGCCTCTGAACCAGATTGTTTTGAGCACAAGTTTGGCCAAAATAACTTTATCCAAGGTGACCACAGCATATCTAGCCTGTCAGACTCCATTCCTAGCAGAGCTACTTCCATCCATAAACAGGGTGTACTCAACATCTGTCAGGGGGCTAATTTTGGCTGGTAACAGTTCATCAGTCAGTGCCAGGAAGTCATGGTACTGGGTGAGGTCCAGCACAACACCTGGACAGTTAGGTCTCAACCTAGGCTGAACTTACTGGTTTTTTGATCAGAAGGAATTTATGTTTGCTGAGATATACTTCCAGGCTTCAAGTTTGTGCCTGGCAGAAGGGGAAAGAGGCAAGAGTCCTAGCTGCCCCAGTAATGGTTATTTTTTGACAGAGAGAATTTTTGAAGGCAGAGTTCTATTTGGTTGTCTTCCAGGAAAGTTACAGGTTTGCCCCCAACTTTTGCAATAACTATGGGCTTTTGAGGGCATAGTTTGAGAGTTCAGTCTGTCCTGTCCATCCAGGCCTGACAGGGTGGGAAGAGGCTCGGGTTGAGGTGGGCCTGCCTGGACAGTCAGGTTCCTTTGTGTCTCACAGATGAAGGGGTATTTATTTTTTGTGTCTATAACCTTTATAACTTGTAGCCAGATGGTATGGTCATCTATCAGACTAGATTTTCTTATGGACATCAGGTGATTTTCTTTTATCAGGTTTCTGGGTAAAGGTGGCTGATGGACTTTTGTCTCCCCTCTTTGATAGATGCTTAACTGATTTTACGTTTCTAGGTGGGGCAACCTTTGGGAAAGGCCATGGAAACTCATTTGTCAGGGCTGATAGTCCAACTTTTTCCTCAGTCAAACTATGGAAGTCTGAAGGCATTGTTCAGTCATCTTGGGTAGGCATTGGATGATGCTGTTTGACCAGGATAAGGGGGTTGGGGGGATGCTCTGTGATGAAATGCAGGCAATGATTGATTGAACTTGGACTGGTTCAACTGGCTGGAGGAAGACAAGCTGGGAGCTAAGTGGAGGTGAAACTGTTGGCAGCAACTGCAGAAGTTAACAAGGGTGCCAAGGTGGACTCTTCAGGAAAAAAAATGGGCCTCTTTTTCTTTCTTTTCTTTTTGTGTGTGTGTGTGTGTGTGTGTGTGTGTGGTTTAGTTTATTTTTAATGCTGTAATCTCAGAAAAGTCCTTTATCCCACAGTCAGGGACTGTGAGTTTTGACTAATTGGTTCCGATCCCTGACTTCCTATTTGTGTGTTGTATACTCTTGAAAAATTGTGCAACAGACAAAGGGTGGATGACCCTCAGAAAGAGACCATTCAGATACCCACCTAGGTGCACCCCTCTCAGGGACTTAGGAATGACTTAGCTAAGGAGGGTGAGAGGCATCCATTATGCCATATGTCGATCTCCATGGTATCACAGACGAGGGTCCAATCAGCCACTGTGACCAGCACATCCCAGTCTTGGTGCACAGGCAGAGTAGCCTAATGCTTATGCTAGTCTGTTCCACTCAAACATTCATTCAATAGACACTTAGAGTTTAAACATTCCAACCCCCTTTCCTTGAGGATAGCCCTGACTAACAAGAGTTTATCAGACTCCCCTTCTGCTTGAGCTGACCAGGACTGACAGACAGATGAACTGGGCTGCCTCAGGGGGTCTTACCTGAATCAGGTAGGCAGGCAGACAGACAGACAAACAGACAGACTGCATCCTCTTTCCTTTGGAGTCTCATGTGAGCCACTCTAGTGGGAAGCCAAGAATCCTCCTCCAGACCTCCAAGGGGACTCAAGATATCTCAAGGGTGCCCCTTCCCACTGGGACCTGGAGAAGTCCTTGCTCCATCCACAAAGGCAACAACTGGTGACCAAAGAGGTCAGGATGGTTGGTCTTCCCAACCAACATACCAGTTGCAATAGCAAGTAGAAACATCCAAATGACACCCAGGATTTGGAGGCAGATTTATTTACATTGATGGGCACTGATCAGGATCATTCCTAAAATATCAGACCCTGAAGGCCCAGAGAGGAAGGTTTTTATGGAGTTGAAAGGGAAAGTAGAGAGGGAGACTACTTAGCTGCCTTTGATTAGTTCTTAAAATATGTATCTTAATGACCAGCTCTGTATCACATTGACCAGTCATTTACAGCATACAAAAGTAACCGGAACTGTAACCATAACTACTACCCAGGCAACTAACAAACTGAAGTATACTGGAGGGTAGGGGGGAGCATCTTTTGCTACACAATTAATATTTTAATAAATTTTGGTTCCATTTAATACTAACTAGATTTTAGTACTAAACTAGTTGAGTTAACTAATCCAAATAAAATGAGATGTACAGAAAAGGAAAATCAAAATGACAGGCATAGATCCACCTTATCAATAATTGAATTAAATGTTAACTGATAAAGCACTCCAATAAAAAGGCAGAGATTAACAGGATGGATTTGAAAAAACAAGATCTACTTACATGCTTCCTGAAAGAGACATCCTTTAAAACTGAAAGGAAAGGAAAGGAAAAGGGTGTCATAAAAACAGTGACCAAAAGCAGAGCTGGTATGGCTCTACAAATATTACACAAAACAGACTTTAAGTCAAGTGTTGCCACCAGACACAAAAAAACATTTTATAACAATAAAAGTGTCAATTCATAAAGTGATGTAACATTTATAAATGTACATGCACCTAACAATAGAGCCCCAACATAGATTCATTTTTTAAATACTTGAGATTAAATCCAGGACCTCACAACTCTAGGCAAGTGTTGTATCACCAAGTTGCATCCCCTAACCCACTTTATTTTTTTATTTTAAAACATAGTCTTGCCAAGTTGGCCTGCAACCGGTGATCCTCTTGCTTCAGTCTCCCAAGTAGGAGGAACTACAACCATGTGATACCATGCCCTCCCCAAAATAGATATTAAAGAGAAACATAGAAAATTCAACACTAATAGTTGGAGATTTTGATCCAACTTTCAATAATGGACCTAACAACTACACAATCAACAATGCAACAAAAGACTTTTGGACACCACCAATCAACTAGACCTAATGAGCATTTGCAGATCATCCTACAATAGATTGCACACTCTTCTTCCAGGATAGACACAGGTTGGACTGTAAAACAAATTCAGTCCATTTAAAAGGACTGATATTTTTCAAAGTAGGTGCTTTGAGCACAATGGAAAAAAATTAGAAGTCAAAACAGATTTGTGAATTCACAATTCATGAAAATTAAAAACTTCTAAACAAAATGGGTCAAAAGAGAAATTATAATGGAAAATAGAAAATATTCTGAGATGATTTGAAAATAAAAATACAACATTTCCAAATTATGGAATGCAATGAAAGTGACGATCAGAAATTTTTAACTGTAAATGTTTACATTTTAAAAAAATAGCTCAAACAACTTAATCTTTTATCTTATAAACCAGAAAAAATATGAATAAAATAAACTCACAGAAGGAAGAAAAACATAAAGGGCAAAGTGAATGAAATACAGGAAGACAGTGGCAAAAGATACAAAATCAAAATAGTTGACTCCTTAAAAGATCAATAAAATTGACAGAACTTTAACCAGACTGACAAAAATAAGAGAGTAAACATTAATTACAAAAATCAAGGATTAAAGGGAGAACACTGCTGCTTACCTTACAGAAATAAAAATGATTCTAAGAGAATACCGTAAATAAGTACATGCCAAAAAATTAGTCCATATTTCTATATTAAATGGAAAAATTCCTGCAAAGGTATGAACTACTCTAGGACAAATTGAAATGATTTCAAAAGAAATTGAAAACCTGAATAGGCTCATAGCAACCAATACAGAGATCAAATTAGTAATAATAATCATAAAAATAATAACAACCCCTAGAGAAAAATCCAAGACCAGATGTTTTCGCTAGTGAAATCTACCAAACATTCAAAGAAGAATCAATACTTACCCTTTATAAGGAGATTAGAAGACAATTGTAATTCTTGAAATCTTGTTGCCTTACCATCTATTTTACATTTTTGGCCACCTAAGTCACTGCTTTCTCATTGATGAATAAAACCAGATGGGCCTTGCCAATGCCCACACACCTAACCTGAACCAGCGGGATCTCGGGTCACACCTCTCCATGGGAATGAAGTTTCAAGCTTTTCTGTATTGATCTGCTAATCACTACCTGCTTCCCTAGTGTTTAAGATCTGTACCCTGGACCTCAATAAAGGCAAGTGCCCCAGGCCCACCAGCATGCTATATATCCCCAGGAACTATAATAGAAGCTGCTTTCCCCTCTTAGTCATTCCTAATTATTGAAGGAATGCTCTCTATGTTAAACATTCTAAACTAAAACAGTGAAGGGATATTTCTCAACTCATTCTATAAGGACAATATTACTCTGATTCTGAAAACAGGCAAAACTATCACAAGAAGGAAAAATACTGACCAGTGTCTTGAGAAACATTGATAACTCTTTTAATTCTTCAACTGAACCCAGCAACATAGAAAAAAATTAGACTAACAATCAAATGGAATTTATCCCAGTAATGCAAGATCAGTTCAACCTATAAAAATCACCATATACCATAGTAATAGATTGGCTGAATGACTGACAAAATTATATAGTGATCTTAATAGATTCAGAAAAGGTATTTGACATTCCCAGCACACTTTAATTGTGAAAATATGCAACAAACTAAGAAAAAGGCAAACTTCCTCAACCTGGTGAAGTTCATCTGCAAAAGCCCACAGCTAATGTCTTAATGATTAAAAAAAAAAAAAAAGTAAGCTTTTCCCTAGGATCAAGGACATGCACCCTCATCACTTCCATATGACAGGGTACTGGAGGTTCCAGTTAGGGAAATTGGGAAAAAAAAAAAAAAAGAAAAGAAAAGAAAAGGCATTTGGGTGAACTATCTCTAATTCTAGGTGAAATGTATATTGAGGACCCAAAGGAACTCACATACACACACTCAAGCCCACACACTGCAAACACACACATGTTAAAGCTAATAAACAAGATCAGCAAGGTTTCGGGAAGGGAAGAGTAAGTTTCAAAGTCTTGAAGTTGTTCAGCATAAATAAAGCAGAGAGTAAGAAAAGTAAAGACCAGAGAGCTGAACTGGAGGGACAGCCTGGAGCTGCAACATGCAGGGCCATTTATCAGCTAGGAAGCCCTTATCTCTCTCAGCCATCATGTCCCTGTCTGCAAATGAAAACACCAACGCTCTTATGATGTTCATGTACATTAAACCTCGAGGTGCTCTGTACATGCCAGAGTGTCAGACTTCAAGTAGATCGCCCATAAATGTGAGTTACGCCATGCCTTCCAAAATAATGAAAGTATTTAGTTATTAAATGTGAACTAAAATGCAGATCTAGCTGCTCATGCAATGGATATTCTAAAGCATCAGTTTCCGTGTCCAAATCCAACAGACTGTATATGTGGATGTGAGGGGCTTGGTGAAGTGGGGCAGGAAACTAAAACAACAATAATAATAATTTCCAACTTTTATTGAATGTCTGTCCTGTGCAGCAGTACTATGCTGAGAACTTTATGTCTTCCACTATTCCAAGAACTTTAGGAGTTAAATTCTTTTAATATCCTCAACTTTCAACCAGGAAATTAATGCTTAAAAGAATAATTCTTTTTATAAGGCATACCAAGAAATAAACTCTTACATGAAGCACTTTCTTTGCGAAAAGCCCACAGAACAGAAGCTGAGTTTGGAGTGTTCATTCAGCCACCAGTTGCTGAGCTCCAGTGTGCAGTATACCATGGGGACAGTAAGAGACTAAACTATGCCCCTTATCTCAAGGGCTATCAATATATACCCTCATTGGTTCAAACAGGCAATAGAGCTAGGGTCAGACAGTTTCTTGCCCAGCAGGTGCACATAATGCATCCAAGGACCAGACTGGAGAGGACTTTCCTTCTGTCAAAGAGACGGTGTGATGTCTGGCATTGACAGCAACTTGTGTAGAGTTCAAACTCAAACCAGCCTACTTTCTTAATCTCCAAATAGCACTCACACCACAACAATAATCTCCATAATCAAATCATGTATTCAGACTGTCAGTTTTCAAATTTAGAGGGAAAAACAGTGATTGTCTTTCTGCTTCAGCTGTACTGCAGAATTTGAGACTTGCCACAAGTCCAACCTTGTTTCACATAAGCACCATCAAAAAGCACAAAGTGATATTCACTCACTGTCCCAAAACTGCATGTTTTCCTGTAAATATTTTTGCATTTATTGTTAAACTTTCTCAAATATAAATAGTAGAAAATCATGTCACATACCATATTTGAAGAATTACCATAAAGCAAAATTAGTGGTTGTTATTTGATATGCAAGAGAAAGAGAATTCCAGTACGTGTCACTAGCAGAGACCATCATGTTTTAAGCTAAGAAATTTGACAAAGACACGAAGGAGAATGAGTCAGAGTGCTGGCATTTCTACAAGATGCTTTTGTGAACAGGGGTTTTTGAATAGTTTACGATGTAATCACAGCTACCATGGAAAATCTTCTGGTCTAGAAGAAAGAAAGGAAATAAAAATACAAATACTTGGGAAGAAAGTGTTTCACAAGAGCAGAGCAAGTGATTTAGTGATGTTCTTTTTACATTAAATGAGCCAAGAGATCACAGATGAAAAAACACTTAAATATGATTTTAAAATTAATTATGCTTCACCCCATAATAGTATTTAAATGGCATTTAAATTGTTTATTCATGATTGGACTTGTCAGACAGGAAATGTGTTTTTCCCTTCCTCTGAACGCGCAGAGCCTGCATGGTGAACATACTCCATGTGGTCCCCAGGTTCCACATCATGTTTGCAAAGATGGTGTCGAAGGACCTCAAGTGCTTGGCGCAATACTCGTCAGAATGCTCGATCAGTTCTGAGGCTGGTTCCAATTTGTTAATGACTGTGGTGAAGTAATTTTACTATCACTACACCAGATAATGCTTTAATTAAGTAAAAAAAATGAAAAAATAACTATAAATTTAAAAGTGTTGAGACATGTTATGATGAAAACAACTTCAAGTATGTAGCACAATTAGAAAGCAGATCAATCCTTAACTAAGTCATAGCCATTGGTCAATCTGTAGAACAATCTTCCAAGTTTAAATAGCTCAGACTTATATTTTTCTGCATAAATTTAAAAAGAGAAATAAATCCATTGGAAAAAAACAAAATGTTAGTATCAGAGGCAAGGTGTCATACTGACATAAAAATCTCGTCAGTATAGAGATTACGAAGAGAAAGCAGTTCTTGAGAGAGATAGGCAAAATCTGTTTTCTTGACTGGTCCTCAAATCCAGAAAGAGATAAATGTAGATATTGGATAAATTTGCATCCAAGGACCAGACTGGAGAGGACTTTCCTTCCTGTCAAAGAGACAGTGTGATGTCTGGCATAAGAAAGTTTCTCAAAATTTGCGAGAATTCACAACCTTTCCTGAGTATTAAGAATGGGACAAGCCTGTCCTTCAGGGCCACCACTGGCTGCACACTGCCTTCTTCAGGCTTCTCTGCCCTATGTCCCAGCTATGCAAAGGGGCATGATAAATCTAATAATGTTAAGCAAGTCTTCCTCTCTTCTGAGTATCTTCTTGTGGCTCCAGCTAAATCCTGGATAAGCAAGTTGCACTGCTAATCATATTTCCAGGTGTGTTTTGCAATTATCATGAAAGGCTTATCATCCCAGACAAGCAAGAAGTCTCCAGGTCTGAAAAGTGCAGGTCTCCCCTTGCAAAGAGAATGCTGCCCAGAATTGCTGCTATTCACACAAAAAACACATCTCCACCAAAACAGGGCCTTACTGCCCTGGATATCAGTGTGAAGCCACTATGCACCTCTTTTCCAAGTAGGTAAAACTCTTTGAGAGTAAAGACCATGTTGTATTGAAATTCAGCAACCTAGAACAGACCTTTGCCAACAGTGTATGCACTAGAAACATTTCTAAACAAACAGACTAAAAATCTAGATCCCTTATGGCTCCACCATCTTTACAGTCCAGGGGACCATCTTCCGAACAGCCAAGAAAATTCCATGAAGCCTACTCGTCCTTGAAGGAAATCTTCATTCCAGCCCCTTTTTCCTCACCATGCTCCTCTTCATTGCATGACACTCTAAAGATAGAGGGAATTGTTCATTCCTGGCTATCTCCTCACTGTGCCCACTGCTCTAAGAACACTGGAGAAACAAACTCTCACATCTGCCCTGACCAGTTTCATCATGACACATATGTGTGGAAGAGAACACAACCAGAGGCCCTTCGTTAGTATCTCTCAATGGCTACTATTCAGGTAGAGAACTTCACCCAGGCGTCTCTACGTCTCATATCATCTGATGAGCCCACAAGAGGCGAGGTCTCTACCTGTCTCTCTCTCTCTCTCTCTCTCTCTCTCACACACACACACACACACACACACACACGACTGCGAGCAGCTTTGCCTGGCTTTGTCTTGCTAGTCAGAGCATCTGCTATCAGACTTCACCTTCATCAAGTTTTCATATCAATACGGGATGCCAATATGCACTCACGTTACCAACTAATCAACAAGTATTTGTGGACAGTTCACTTTACCCACTGAATTCCAGGCACTATGATAAACACAAAAGAATTGTATTAAATGTTTCCTAAGCTCAAAGAAGCATCAGTTGAGTGGAGAACATCAAATAACATTTGTGAACAGACAGATGACCACAAGTTGTGGGCCTGCATAGCCCCAACATCAGAACCACTGAGAAAAGGTAGACACAGAACTGACCACATCTATAAAGTATCAAAAGTATTTCACTGCAGTCACCCTCTGCCAAAACCATGGGGAAGCTGGCCTCCCAGGAATGTTAATGCTGATCCTAATGAGATGAACCCAGTCCCCCACACGGAGGCCCTGAGCCACGCATCTCACTGCTCTCTCCCTCTGCACACTGCCCAGCACACGCTCCCTCACCTCCCCCAGCAGGACCTTTACATGCAGGAAGCAAGTCCCGTGCTAATTGTGATTGATTTACTGGGCTCTCAGAGGACTGTCTCCATCACCTCTCACACCAGTGAGCTCTAAATGACCTTGCAAAGACCACTGCTCGGAGGACATCCAACCGCACAGCTCCCAAAGGCAAAGCAATTTTTAATAGCCATCACAGAAGTGTAAAGATTGCAATGAAACCAAAGAAAAAGTGTAAAACCAACCCTAATTAAGTCACTTCCTAAAAGGCCAGGATTTACTCTCCGCAAACCTTCGCTAACGAGAGTTTCAAGGGCTGAGAGAAACCAGATGTGCACAATTTCCCGGACAGTGGAGGAAATCACAGCAACTGGGGTTCTGTGTACGCTCGACCTGCCAATAGTGCTGGAAGCTCTGAGAGCAATAATCAATGAGTCATATTGCCAAAGTCTGTGGTGTGACCATTCTAAAGGAAAATCAATCATTTTGTTATAAGTAGGTTGCTTGGAAGATTTTATTGAGGTTTTTTTTCTTTTCTCTAATGTTAAGCATGATGGTTCTATTTGGTGCTCTTTTAATTAAAAACAGACAATCTCTGCAAAGCAACATTCAAGTTGTGCCTGCACCTGATTGCACAATGAGATGCACAAATATTTTTATTTGTTTTAGCATCATGCTAATTTATGTTTTATGTTGTACTGATTGCCTGAATCCTACTAGTTAAACAAAACATACCATTACATCCTAAAGGATATTAAATTATGAGGTTGGCTACTATTCTTTTCTGTGTCGTGATTTAGATAAGGGATGCAATTCATTCCACATCTTTTATTTATAGCAGTGTGCCATGCTCTGTGGTTAGATATACACTTCAATAAATTTAAAATATATTTTGACCTCCACCAATTCCCTCTAGATACAGCACTTCATAACCCGCAAAGAGTGACGATAACAATATCATATCTTGTCTATTGTGTTTCTGATATTAACCAGGGGGCAAGTAGGAAAAGCCAGGTACCAAAGACCAATATCAAAATTGATTTCAAAGCACAACCAGATAGATAAATATTCATTATTGCGTACATGTTTTAAGAGAAAGTTAAACTTGGATATGCCTCAAAGACATGTTTGATAATTTTTTTTACTAAAAAAGTCCTTGCATGTTTTATTTGTGTCTTCTGCATAGAAAACCTCCAAGCACATCACTGTGGAGCTCTTCGCTTTACACAGTTAATGCACTAGTTCAAGGAGGTAGACTTGTCATTGACTACCCATGGCACTGGTTACTCATGTGTTTCTTTTGAAGTTACCTCCAGACCTGAGGCCGCCAGGACATGCAGTAGGTATGGTACAGTTTCCAGCAGGTATTGTCTTCCAAACAAGCATCTGGTTCAACCACTTCTGAAAGCCAAATAATTGAACAAGGCTGAGGCCCTGTAAAACCCAACCACAGCCCATAGCTGTTTTTCAAGAGAACCAGTGACATGGTGCCCATCCCCCTCAAGGGCGCCCTTTGGGAAGACCTAGGAAGCCCACCCGAAGGTGTTCGCCTAGCTCCATGGCACCGATGCAACAACATGAGACTAGGAACTTCATCGAAACTATCACCACCACTGAGCAACATCAGGAGATGTAGCAATTAAAAGGACATTTCATTGTTTAAAGAGATTTTCCTAGATAGAAGGATAAGCAAAGGCAGGACTGGCTACCTAAACTGAATGCCGCACTTTCACACTGCACTCAGGTGGGGCTGTGATCGCCTGGCAATGAACAGCTCACATTCAGATACACGGCTGCAGCATCTAACCATTTAATTCATTTACAGCCAGGTGTAAATTCCACTGAACAAGCTGCGCTGGGGCTGGTGATTTTTTTCTATACCCTTTGTTTGGCCTTAGTAGGCAGGCTTTCTCCTGCATTAAGTAGCTGATCAGATGCCAATTGGAATTTCAGGAGAGAGGAGTGTGTTCGGCCACCTCCCTCTGTGTCCTTGTGGTTAGGCCCCAAGACACACACGAGCACATGCATTCACGCACACACACATACATACACACACACACACACACACACACACACACTTCTTTCCTCCTCCCCAGGTGAGACAGCTGCTGGAAGAAGAAGTAAACATAGCTCACCAACCTAGAAATGTGAAGCATACACTTAAAAATATTTTAAATCTTTTCCCTCTCAATTCAGAGGGGCCCTAAGCTAACCGTCGCCCACACCATCAGACTTTCATTCCATGAGCTCTCGATATCGCTTGTCTTATAAGGTCCCTCTGCCCCTCTGAGATGGAAGGGGTGGGAGACTTTTAATGGCACCCCTTGTGCAAGTGGAGGAGCCACAAATGGGGTGTGGATGCAGAAGACTCTGCAAAGCAATTGGTAGAAGTGTCCCTGTGGGAATGATAAGATCAGAGTGAAAACAAGGAAAGGTGGCCAAAATGTTCACGCGTGGCTTGGGGGGATCCTTCCCCGACAGACCCACACGCA
>RJWT010005925.1:0-30042 GCA_004365215.1 Cuniculus paca | reverse complement strand
TTGGATTTGGCAGTCATTGACTGACAGGTAATATTCTCAGAAGAGTCTCACATCTTTCAATGAGAGCATGTGTAGCAAAAATAAAAGAGACTTAAAGATGGTAACAGATTAAAAAAGATGAAGAAGAAGAAAACCACTAACGGAGATTGGAGCAGTTAGTTCTAAATTCCAGTACTGTAAACTCATAACCCCATGTGGTGCAGCAGTTTAGCCCTTAATGTAAGACCCAGTCAAATGGTCACATATACGCAGTTATGTCAGATTTACTGTGAAGGTGACAAAAATTAATGAAGGAATCTGCAAAGGTTTCTCCATTAGTATTTGTGTATTGTGTCTGCCTAGGCCTGTTTTGACTTGTATTTGCTTGCTTTCCAGTTCAGCCACATAGCGATATGGGGCAGCATCGCACTCTGGGTGGTGTTTTTTGGAATCTACTCATCTCTGTGGCCCGCTGTTCCAATGGCCCCTGATATGTCAGGAGAGGTAACGTGTCCTGAAAACTCATGGTACAGTGAAACCATAAAAATCGGTGTTCATTAATGAACCCTCACTGTTTAGCATGACTTTCAATTTTGTTGATTTATATTCAAATAGCATCTTATCATGTAAAAGCTATCTTTCAATTTTGCCTTTGGGAAAAAGAAATCTGGAAAGAATATTTTAAACATGAAAGTTTAACTTAAATCTGACTTATCTTTTCATAAACATAGCTGGAACAATAAAATATGGTTGTCCGGAACATGAATCATGTTGCGAATATCCATGTAGAAGATGCTATTTTAAAATTAGACTGTAAATCCACAAGTACATTTTGGATGAGAGGTCTGAGGAAATGGTGACTTTCTGTCTTTGGAACAGTCTATCATTTCTTCTGTTATCTCTTATTCTAAAGAATAAGACATTAAATGCACTTTTTGAGTTGTCTTAATGACATTGGTTTGGTTCTCATTTTGCAAAAATTAGAGCATGTGACATTTCAGCCATATCATAGTCCATTTTCAGTTCTGTCTTTCAGTTTCTTGTTACCCTGGTAGGAATTGAGTTATTAGGTGTTCATGGGCGAGTGTCAGAAGATCTCCTTTCCTTCAGAAGAGAGTCCAGCAGTAGGAGGGTTTATGATTTCAATTTCAGGAAATTTGACATAAAATGTATAAAAGAAAATGTGGAAAACATTTCGGGATTTCCTGTGACCTCACAGTAACTTGCAAGTCTTGGTAACGTGAGCTGCGTTACAGTACATTGTTTTACCACAGTCACAGGAATCCTTCCCGGGGTCTCCATGCATTTCTTGCCCCCAAGAACTACCCAAGTACCTTTCACTTTTGACAGTCTGGTTTATAGATCATTTTCATGAAATTTTATCCGACAGCATCCTGTTTTTTATAAATTAGCAGAATGCAGACACATTTTTAAAAATTTTTGTGGTTAAATTTATTAGAAAGAGACATTATATGCTATTACAGCAAAAACAGACACATCAAGGAGCACATATCCCACCATATGTGAAGAAGGCATCTTTGGAAACATACTGTGAACCCTAGAAAATTTACAGCGTGAATTTCAAGGAGAACAGAGAGAAAGCTGTAAATGCATTCCCCCCTTGCCTTGATTTCTGGGTCCTTTCTTCCTGAAGGAAAATTGCAAATATGCACATGTATTGGGGGATGTGTGTGTGTGTGTGTGTGTGTGTGTGTGTCTGATAATGGCACTGGGAAAAGCTCAGATCCCTTCTTCATTTCTGTCTGATGTACTCTGTCTAATCAAGGTCAGTTCTAGCCTGATATCTTTTTCATTAGACATAAGTCTTTGCCTCATTTCATCTCATTTCTCAATGTTTATTTTATTTTCAAAATGAATACCACAGAAGATTTTCAGACCTTGATAGTTTAAACAACTGTGGCCAACAGGTTTGTTGACAAGAACTGAGTTTTTGACCACCTACTCTAGGACAAGTGCAAAGTTTGATTGGCATTTTGCCAGCTACATATAATTCTACCCTTGCCTGTGGAATTCCCAGTATTACCCAAACACAAAACTTAATATCATCTCTTGAGACTTTCGGTGACGCTGTGTTTAACTCAGAGTGAAATGAATGTCAGTACTCCATCATGCTTTTGTTCACTTCTAAACTTCGTGGAAGCACTAACAGGAGTTCTGTTTCTTGTTGTTTTTTCACTGCTACAACTTTGAACAAAGTGTTTAAATAGTGAATGCGTCACTGAAAATATAAAGAATGAATTAATTTAACTGTAGGTTTTATTAGCTTGTCCAAAATGTAAGTCTGTTTAATTTACTCAAATAAAAGGATAATACTTAAGTATATGTAGTACTTTAGTTCTTGTAAAGCATTTTGGTATGTGTGTGTGTGTGTGTGTGTGTGTGTGTGTGTGTTCATATGTGTAAATGAACCTCACAAAATAAGAATATAACAAGAATGCCAGTGAAATGCTCAGAGACAGATCATATCTGTTTATTGTTTCTTGAACACTATGGTAATGGATCCAAAACAATGTAGCTGTACTTAAGTTTTAACATTTTTATTGTAGGTACAGAGTTACCAGCTATATAACCCAGATAATTTTAGGAAGAAATGACTACCATTGAGTCTGCATTTCCCTAATCTTAAAATTCAGTATTTCAATCAAAAATATAGCCAAATACATACATGTATTTATGTGTATACATTCTGTTCATTTCTGTGCTAATATTTATATCTGTATGTATATATGTAAAACTGCTGGCCATCTTTTTGAAAGCTTTTATTCATCTTACATGACAATATATTGTTGCAATATATTATATACATATTGTCACATTACAGATACAAATATAGTATTATGAATAACAGCAGCATAAGCATAAAGATTAGCATCTGCTGCTTTGATGCATTTCATGTAATCTACATAATGAAACAGCCCTGAGTAGCCCCCAGAACTTGAGGCTATTCCAAAGAATCCCCAACATGGTACGTGGGCAACTTTATGTCACTGCCACTAACAGGATCACAAGTGTCTGATCCAAGGATTTTGCATACCCCTCTGATTCCAGTCCTTTCCTGTGTTCATTTGCATACCCCTCTGATTCCAGTCCTTTCCTGTGTTCATTTGAGAGCGCTTTCTCCCAAAACTAAATAACTAATTGTGTGCATAAGTATGTTTAGGAGAGTAGAGAACTATGTGATTTTAAAGGGGCATTGACTCGGTAAAGGAGTTGTTCAACAAGACAACTAAGAGTTGGGAAGAATCATAGCACTGGTAATTCCTAATGAATACTGAATACCAGCAGATATCCCCAGGTACTTCTGTAAGTACTTTATGTGCAGTCACTCAACCAATTCAATAACTATCGAGATTCTTCAGTGATCCAGACACTCTTCTAGGCACTGTGGACTCAGGACTGAATAAAATAGACAGAACCCCTGCCCTCTTGCAGCTCACTTTTCTGATGGAAGAAAAAAGACCATAAGTAAAATAAATTGAAATATATGGATGGATAAACGATGCAGAGAAAAGTGCAGTGGGCAAGGGTCATGAAGATCTAAATTTTGAACTGTGTTTCTGGCGGCTTTTACCCCAGTTTCCTGGTGGCTTTTACTCGTCGTCATTGCGGAGGCATGAGGGAGAAGTGTCGTGCTCGGACTTGTTTTCACAGCAGGACTCTGACCTTGTGTCATGAACCACTAACAAACCAGGTGAGAGGTGGCGCCTCAGGCCAGGAGGGCAGAGGTGCCAAGAAGTGGTCAGCTTCTGAATATGTCTCGAAGGTCAAGCCAAATTGGATTTTCTGATGAATTAGATGAGAAGTGGGAGAAAAGAAACCAGGGCAGACTCCACTGTGTTTGCCAGGAGCATCGTGAAAACACACAAGTTGTTAGCTTACTAGTAGTCCTCCTACCAAATTCACTGTTATAGTACCAATTCTACAGATGAGGAAGCCGAGTCAAGTCTGACTTCTCATCAACAGGAAGAAGCAGACAAAAGGTTTAACTTAGATGTCTGGTTCCAGAGAAGATACGGCTGCTTCTCTGGCAGTGGCTATTCAGAAGAATTAATGGTATTGGATCTGGACAGTGAGGATTTTGAGGTTTGCGTAACATGGAAAATCTGCTGTCTGTTTTCCTGACAGTGACTCCACACTCTCAGCCTTTTTCCTGTCCACGGGTGTCCTGAAAGTGTGCTCCTTCTCCAGTGACCACAGTCTCTCTGTGGCTGGTTCACTGAGACATGTTGGCTTTGAGCTCCTCATGGCCCATAATGAGCGCTAAGTGAATATTGAATTAAAATTGTACTTGTTTCTGTGTTATAGACAAATAAATAAGAAACAGTGGGCCAGAGGTTACAGAGAGGCAGGTTTCGGCTAAGATAAGTACATCTTTCCCACATGTAGTGATTTACAGCATGTAAATCTTTCTAGCAACAGAACAGGATGCTGGGCTCGCTTAATCCTTCCTGTCCCAGTCAGTGACAAGTTCCCAGCCACCAGCGACACTTTGGCAGTGACTTATCCATTCCAAACAGCCAAGGCCACTTCCTGGTTCCTAAGATTGTGATTCTCCTGTGGACGTTTCTCTACTGGGTCCTCTTCAGAAGGACCTCCCAAGTGTTGAAAGGGTGCAGACTGTTAACTGCAAACTACAGACTATGAACAGACTCTCGGAGTGCAAATTACACAAATCTTATGGGTATGTGTCTCATGCTTCCAAATTCAGCTTGATGCGAATTCACACATGAATCAGGATTTTATAATTGTTTCTAATTTGTGTTCTTGGCTCATCTTTGCAGCCTCTATCTGAAGACAGAACCAATTCTTGCCAAATGTTGGAAAAAAAGCGCTTGTGTGCTGTGAGGAGTCCCAAGGGAGCCAGCATTTATTATGCACCCACTGGGTCCTCCGTATGTGATGCCAGGCATGCCTTGTTTTAGTTAAATCCATATTGTAAACCTTTATGGGAAATTATCAAAAGCCAGTGACCCAGAGAATTCAACCCAGAACTTTTCTTTTCAAATCGGATTTGTTTCCTCTCACATCCTGAGGAATTCAATACTTTCTCTTCGGGGCTCATTGCCATTCCTTGTTCCCAGGTGGGAACTCTCTCTTCATCTTGCAGTCATCTTCTCACATATATTCAATCTACTATGTCTCAGCTTACCCAGGACCCTGAGCAGTGTCCCCAAGTTAGCCAAATATAAAAATGCTCCCATCTCTTTTTTAAAAGTACAGACTTTACTCACTTTCCAGCGTCCACCTCAGTCCCATTTATGGAAATTCCATCTCACTTCATCTTACTCTTTTGCTTCTTCTTGACAGCAGTGTTGGCATAAATAATACCCATCTCACTAAAAAAGAAAGAAACTAGGGAACAGAAGACCCAGTCATCCTACCTCATTAGAGAGTGTATGGTCAGCCCTCAGCTGAAGTGGGGCCCCATTGACTGAGGTCCAGTCGTTGTTAGAAGCATTTCTCATGTGTCCCTCAGGTAATGTTCACAGCAACCCCGTGAGGTCAGTCCTGTTGTTCCGCAGCCACAGAGTGGTTAAATCATTTTCTCAGAGTCACAGAGCTCCTAAGAACCTGAGCTGCAGTGTGAAGCCAGCCAGCACCTCTCATGCTAACATCACTGTCCCGTTATATTGTGTTTCTTCCTTTTCCTTCCTCTCCGCAAAGGCTTTTCTTGGGCTTCATCCACTTTAAAGGTTTAGTGCCTTTTTAGTGCCATTGCCATCAGTCAAGGTACCATATTCATTTCCATGCGGTTGGTGAAGAGACCATTCTGTGACTTGCATTTAATATTTCCATCTTCAGCTGCCCTCAGCAGCCTTACTGGCCAGGGTTTCTTTTTGCACCAGCAATTAGCTTCTTTTCCCATTACTTGGGATCATTCTTCGTGGCCGGACTTGCCAGAAAGCCAGTCCTCAAGTGTCTGTGATTGCAATGCATGCTTCACTTCTCTTCCCTGGCCAGAGGTGGTTGTTCCCGGTTGGTGGGCTGGGTATTCCCATTTGGAAACATTCCTTCATAGGGTTTTCCGCTGTGTTTCCATCAGTCACTCTTCATCTCTGCCCATAATAATGACTCAAGTGACAGTGATAAACAAGTATCCCAGTTCCACAGATTACTGAAGTACTCATTGTTACCAAGGAATTATGGCAGCAGTGGGAGAAAGTGAATTATACGAAGACAGTGGGGGCAGGAGATAAATTATTTAGGAAAAGAAAATAAAGAGAAAGCGGTGCGATGAGTTTGCTGTGACTTTAAACGCATCGCTCTTTTCCTCTCTTCTCACAAATATGGTTGTGATTTAAGAGGAGAACTTTTTTTTCAGACCTGACTTGTATTTTTTCACACCAGTACAACAGTTTATAGGGCAAGGTAGGCCCTGGGGAGAATGCTATGTCGTACAAACATATGCTGGCCGGCTTCTTCCACTCATCTAAATGATGGTACTAGATAATGTTTTTTGGAATTTTTAGAAAAAATCTTGAAAAGAATATAATTAATAAACCAGATTAAAAAGTTAAAAAAAAAATAAAAGCAATATCAAGGATCATTGCATATCAAGATTAATACCAGGATCTCAGTACGGGCAAAAGTTCTCAGTGCGTTGTGGCATTGCAGGCGCACACTGTAAAGTCCTCCCAAGCGCCATCTGTTTCTGCTCTCCTGGCCGGAGGGATCTATAAAACTACTGGAGGAAATTGAAGTTAAGGAACAAGCATGTGTTTTACAGAATCTCAGATCTCTTGATTGAGGTTTGTAAAGTCTCTCTGAAAAACAATAAAAATCTTTGTTGGGCCCTTTGGTGTCGCCCCTGTAGGAAAGGTATTAATAAACTACAGTGGTGATATGATTTTCCTCAATTGTGCTGTTGTTGCCTATTTTATCCAGCATTATAAATCTCTTTTCATATGAGGAATTTCCTGGTTAAGAGTCTTTATTCATCTGTGAGCTCTTAATGACCTCAGTAGCATATGATAATTTATTGTTCGTAAGACCAGCCTCTGAGGATGGGGTGCAGCGGTGTTAGGATCCAACAGCTTTGTCCACCATTACTGCGGTGAGCCAAGTAGCCTGGAGGGAACAACTGCCCCCAGCTCTGTCAGATGATCTTCAATGAGCCAATCATTGTGAGCCCATCCTATTAAACATGCCCTAGGTCACCGTCCTCCTCCCCCTGACATCAAGTGGGACAGGCCAACCTTCACAGTTCTTAAAGTAGCTGGCTGATTGCCGCTTCTAAACCCATTTGGTTAAGAGAAGTATGTTTACAAATGAGAGAAAAGTTGTACCTGTGACAAAAGTTACTACAGTATTAATGACATTTGCACACTTTAAAGTTAGGGTTCTCTTTAGAGTCATTACAAGATCTGGTATTACTTTTTTTTTCTTTTTAAGACACTGTATTTTCCCTATAATGTACAGCAGATGTATATTGAGCGTCTAACATGTACCAGGCATGGGTCAACTGAAACACAGAAGATGCAGGGAAGAAGAACATGCAGGTGCCAGAAGCAGCAGGTGTCTGCATTCAACAAAAACACCTGTGAGATTGGAGAGTGGCCGGAAAGCCCCGAGAGGAGGTCAGCGCCCCCTCCTGGCCTGGTGTCCTTGCGTAGGAGGCTGCTGCCCTTGTGCCTCATTGTACTTATGGGAGTCTGTCAGGAATACTCACAGAAGAAGCTGTGAGTGTCCAGATGCCCTCTGTTTCAGTAAAGCTTGTACATGGGCCCAGTCTTGCACTCCATAGTATTAGAAAGTTAAAGGGATCATCAACAAACGGTCTAAAGCTGCTTTGTTCTAAATTATCATGAAAGCTTCCTCAGATGTCATGTTAGCTTTCTGTCACTATGACAAAATGCCCAAGACGATTAACTTATGAAAAGAAAAGGTTTATGGGGCTCGCAGGTTTTGAGGTTCTAGCCTAAGCTGGGTGCTGGTTCTTCAGGTCTGTGCTGAGAAAGCTTGTTGTGGCTGAGCAGAACCACACATTTGTCACCAGTGAGGGACCAAAGAAAGAGCAAGGGGACAATGGAAGTCCCAAAGTTCCCTGTAACGGATGACCTGTGATGGCCTGAAGACCCCCCCCAAAGGCCCCAGCTTTTACAGACTCCACCCCTCCCAATAGCACTGTCCTGAGGGTCAAACCTTTAGCACACAGGTCTTTGGGGGACATTTGGCACCTACATGTAGCATTTGTATCACTCAAAGCAAGTAATTCTGTAGCATTCTTTTTGTCTTTTTTAATATAACTGGATTAAACAAGATAGAGACATTTCTCTCTCATGTACAAGAAGGGAAGAGGCAATCATTCTAGGATAGGTGTGGCAGCTGTAGTCAATAGACACCTAGATTCTTTTTACTGTACTTCTTCATAGTCTAAAATGGTTGCCTGAGCTCCAGCCATTTTACCACCATTCCAGCCAGCAGGATAGTAGAAGGATTAGCCTTTCTCATTATGGCTCTTCCTGGACATCCCCACTACATTTTCACTTAGCCTTCCTTGGCCAAAAGCTAATCATGTGGTCACAGGTAGTTACAGCAGGACCCCCAGAGGGATGCAGTCTTTGAGCTGGCAGACAGGGTGTCAGACCAAGAACCAAAGTGGTTACATCTGAAAAAGGCAGGAAAAGGGGTAGATTGGGGAATAACTCAAATTCTCAGCTATGCAAGGCAATAATTTTTCTACGTAAGGTGCAGCAACTTTTATATGTGTTTCTATAGCTAAGCACATTTTGGAGTTTTAAAAAAAATTGTTTATTACGTCCCTGAAATACAGGTCATATGTTTTGCAGATCAAATTACTAGTAATCAAACACTTAAGGCTTTATGGAATGGCTCCTAAAAAGATAAAGAAAAGAGAAAATGTAAAAGCAACACAAAAAAACCCTATAAAAATGATACAACAAGTAAAAACATTGAGCACTGATACAATGTACCCTTCCCTGAACAACTTATTCATCATACATCATACATAATGTCATCATACATTTTAAAATTGTATTTCTCATAGTAAAAATATTTTGTTACTAATTCTGTCCTCATTTTTGTGTTACTTTTAAGTTCTCTTAAATAGTATAATGAAAAAGATTAAAATAAAATAAAACAACAAATTCTGTTCTTAATTATTTTTACTATTCTGGGAGCTGTATTCCTAGAAAACAATGTTTCAGAACCACACATCTCCTAGCATTCTTGATGCATTTTTAGAAAGGCTATTTTCTGTCACACATTTTTCTCAGTATATATGCATGTAGAGCCAAGTTTTACTTGCAGGGAGAAAAATTAACTTCTGATTGATCCAGGTTCCAACTAGTTCCTTTTTCTTCTAAACGTCTTTCTTGGTTAGTTTTTCACCATTCTCTTTGCAGCCGATGGAGATGCGATTGCCTCTTGCATCATGCGGTAACGAGAGCGTTGGTTCTGAGTCCTGCCGGGCCATTGCCGCTTTCCAAACTCTCAAAAAGTGTCCGTAGGAAAGAAGAGCATAAACACCGTGTGCTAGCACCTAATTTGCATGTATTGTACGGTTTTTGCTTATTTGTTTGGGGTAGCCCGAGCCAAGGGTTTTCTTTGTCTTTGAGTAATCAAGAGCTGCTGGAAATAATTGCAAACATACTGGGGTTTATCCGAAACACTCTTCTTAGTCATTTTCTGGGTGTTCTGCCCTGTCTATTTTTGTGGAGAAAGTAATAATTCATCTTGTATAAGAGCCCAGTCTAGCTCAACTGAGATTTATGTGATGCCTGTGTGGCAGGGCCTGTACTGGATGTCAGTGAATCAGAAGCTTAAGAAAAGGATGTGTTCTAAGGAGTAGATGTTAAGCAGAGTAAACCAGCATTCGATTGGAATATAAGGTGCTAAGCATTATGATCAGGATATGTGAGGGCTAACAGAGGCAGTTGACCCCAAGCTACTGTCTAGGAGGTTTGTTTAGTGCTGCTGTTCCCTGAAGGTGTCCAGGGAAGCGAGTGTGGCGAGGGTCTCCCAAGTGGATGATAGCCCAAGCAAAGAATGCTTACTGCTGCTAACCACAGAATGGTGGGAGCTAGGACTGGACAGCTAAGCAAAGACCAGCTGTCAGACATTGCCCTGTATGTCATTAGCATCATTACTTTAAGCCGTGGTGGATAGCTTTTCTTCTGGAATACACTTGTGTTCTAGAGAGTACCAGAAACTATAGAATAAAAATTTGGTCAGAGAAAGTGGTAAGTTAATGTTAGTAATAAATCAGTAAGTCACAAAAAACTTTGATATTTGGATGTGAGTACATATAATTTACAAGATATGATCAAAATGCAGTGAATGTTTATTTTCTTTTTACACTTACTACAGTAAAAGATACATTGCTATTAATGTCCTTCAAAATACTACCCCTCACTTCAGACTCACTTGTCCCATCATTCCTGAAGCAGTTCTGGCATCCTGTTTCTGAGAGTCTTTCGTTATGCTGTTGTGGCTGCTTCAGTGTCCTGAATTCATGGTTATTTTGACTTTGGGAAAGAGCCACAAGTTACACAGGGCCAGACTCAGTGAATAAGGTGGATGGGGACACATCTTAATGTTTTCACAAGACTGCCTTTCTGTTGGGCGGTACTCGACAGCAGTGTTGACTGTTTTCTGCCACACCTCATAAAGACACACAAAAGAGAACTTCCAGAACTGCTTCAGAAAGTAGCAAAAATGATGAGCTAAGTGTGTTCATAATGAGGGGGAGTCATGGCAGTGTATCTTTTACTGTGATGCTCTTCTTAATTTAAATATTCACCAGATAATTTTGACTACCCCTTGTTATTAAAACTTGCAAGAATTCTTTTCAGTTAAAATAAGAGACATCAATGTCATTTCCCAGCAATAGACACCAGAACATAGAACTGGAATTTGCATTCTTTTGTCTTTAGGATTTCTCAGAAGAAAGTTTCAGCCAGACTACCCAAGATCTGCAGCCACTAAAGGATTTCAGTGAGGTTTATCTCTGATAGCCACAGTTCATATGAACTTCATGTTTGTCTATGGTTATAGTGCAGGGTGGCAAATTCTCTACTTACTGCCAACTGTATGATGTTTATGTACCATTGAGTTTAACTCCGTACCCAAGTATCATGATGAATTCAGGCATAGAGGATTGGCTTCTGTGAAAGGGTCATACTTTGGTGTTTCACAAGCCCGGAGCGCAAAACTGCTTTCAGAAATGTTTGCACATTTAAATTCAAATAACACAACTTTTTGGTGTCTGAAAGCAGAGTTGATTTTGCTGAGCTGATGTGAATTTCCTGTGCATCTATGGCATCGTTGCCAGGAAAAGGCACATTAGCCTTCTATTTATATAAAGTATATATTTTGCCATGGATGCTAAAGTTGTGGCTTTTAGTTTTCAAGGTACTAAGGTTACTTTTGTGTCTCACTTTTAATAAACCAGATCTTTTCAGTCCACTGAGATTGAGTGACTAAGAAAGGAAATTTGAAAAGACCCTGTGGGGGACCAAGGTTGAGCGGGGTGGAGCTGAAACTGGAATACAGTGTAGAAGTCTGCCTCTTCCAGAGAAATATCTGCAGAATACAGAGAGAATGGAGGCATCACAGCCTGGAGGAGAGGGAAGAGGTATGGTTTGGTTGCAAAGATCAGAAAGTTTACATGAAAAGAAATAATACCTAAAACTTTGAAGTTAAGCATTGCAGGTGTTGAAGCATTGTTGTTTGTTTTTTAATGATGATTTCATGAAGATACTTCCTAAGGAGACTAGAAGGATTATTAGACACAGGAGAAAAGAGTAGCGAAGTGATCTCATAGCAGAGCAGATGGTTTGAAAGAGGAAGGAGCGGGAGTTATGGTTTACGGATCAGCACATCGCAGTCCAAATCTTCTCGGAGGAAGTGCTCTACCACAATGTGTGTGAGGGAAGAGAACAGTTAGCTTCTTGGCACTGACTTGATCATTGTGTAACCAAATCCTAAGAAATACATAACGGACTTGCTTTTGGAGTTTTCTCTAACTTGTTAAACTCCCTTAAAAAAATCCTAAATCTTCAAAGATAAAATAACCCTTCTATACAGACAAAGCTGAAAGGTCCTATTCACAGCACCAACAAGAAGAAACTAGCCAGACGTGTATGGTTAATGGGGAGAAAACTGGAAAATGTAGCAAAAATAAGAGAAATACAAACATTTAGTTGGACATAACATTCTCTGAATAGGGGCCTCAGTACTAAATTGTCAATTCTTCCCAGTTAATATGCCATTTGGGAAGAAATTTTAAAAAGAAAAATATATCTCCTCATGATAGTAATCGAGCCCAGAAAAACAGTTCTCAATGCTGAAAAAAAGTCTGGCTGAAACTAGTGATTTTATAATAAATATTTTGTAATGATATTTTATAAAATAATATTAATGTTATAAATATTAATACTATAATGTTAATATTTTATGATGCATATTTTGAAAAATAAATATTTTTGCCCCTTATTGGCAAAAATCTATGATGTTTTGCTTATTTAAAAATAAAATGCATACCAAAATATTTCTCAGTAACGTAACATAGAGTCATTGAATAAATAGAAGAAAAGAAGAGAAAAAGCAGCAGCCCCATGACCCCCATGATAATTGCTGTTAACATTAGTCCCACCATCTCCTATGCTTAACCTGCATACTTCTCTGACTGAACAGTGTATTCTTTCACCGTGTGTACATCAGAACACTGTTCTAATTGCTGGAGATACAGCAGCAAGTCCTAGTCTGGCTTTGTAAACAATAGCTATGTGTTGTCAGGAATAGATGAGGGGACATTGAGAAAAGGGGGAAGCCCACTAGGCCATCCAGATGGGGTGGAGGTGGCTGGCACAGGTGAGGGCAGGGGGACCTGGGGTGAGCAGCGTCTGGATTTGGATTGGACAGGGAGCTGAGCATCACACCTTGCATCTCCACATTCGTCTCATTTTCCCCACCTGACTGCTCACCACCGTCAAGTTCAATCTCCATTCTCTCTCCCCCACCCCTGGCCCATAGCAACTGGCTTTCTACTTTCTGTCTTTGGATTTGACTCTTCTAGATACTGCCTACACATGGAATCATGGAAAATTTGACCTTTTTCAACTGGCTTATTTCACTTAGCATAATGTCCCCAATGTTTACCTATATGGTAGCACCATCATATTCTCTTCATTTTGAACGCTGAGTGCTATTTTAGTATTTACCACATCATGAATAGCATTTCTGTCATCGTTGGGGCGTGGATTTTTTTAAGTGAATAAAATTTACCATTGAATTGAATCCAGTGTGAGAGAAAGGTGGAAACAAGAATGACCCCCCCCTTTTGACCAGAGTAGCTAGGGGATAAAGTTCACATTTGCTACAATAAGGAAGATTGAGATTTTTTAATATTCTGCTGCTCTTTATTTCACATGGCAAAATATTTGTGTTAAATAATCAACAAAGTATCTTCATCAATACTGGCATAAGACCTTTCTTCTCTTCTCAGCAATTCCACATCTCCCCACTCCCACCCTCCAAAAAAGCTATATTCTAACCATTATACTTTCTTGGACTCATTAAAATATTTTTGTTAATTCAGATCTCACAGGGTTTGATTTTCTTAACTTTTAATGTAAGTTGCTTGGCTTTTTTTTTTTTTAACCAAAGACAACCTGCATTTTAAAAGGATGGTTAGGGAGCTAGATCAGTGTCTCCAAAACACATGAATGTCTGTAGCTCCTCCCAGGAAAGCTTCATATGAGAACACAAGAAAACCAAGCAAACAGTAACCACCACTTTTCCAGAACAGAATCCCAAGGATCTGATGTTCTTGACCTAATCTTTCCAGACTCTGGATCATGAGAACTTACTTATCCAGCAATCATTTATTGAACATCTGTTACATAGTTAAGCACTTGGGTTAGGAGAATTAACCAAGATCTATGTCTTCCTCTTACTGAAGTTATACTCTTAACAGGAAGACAAAGAGAAACTAGAAAGCAGGCAATAATGCGAGCCAGAGTAGCGTCAGCTAACCCAGTTCACGAAAGGAGGTCACATCTGATGTGTGAATGAAAGGGCAGGTGGGAGTCACAGATGCCATCACTGGAGCCTGAGAGTCAGCATGGGTACCTTCCAGGGACCAAAATACACAGTGTGTGTAGCTAGAACTCGGGGCTGGTTGGGAGATGGTATTGGGCTAGCAAACAGAAGTCAGGTAGGAAAGGTCTTGAAACCATATTCAGCCTTAGTGCTGCGGGTGATGGGAAGCTATTGAAGAGTATAATCCAGGAAGTACTAAAATTTACTTTGCACTTTGGAAATGACTGTCTACTTGCAGTGTGGTGGGCTGGATGCAGAATGGTGCAGGTGTCATTAAGCCCAGCTAGGAGGTGATCACAGGGTCACAGGTAAAATGAGGGACTGGGCTAATGATTGACCAGAGGTGGGTAGGTCTGAAGATAACAAGACACAACAAAACCATTGGTACATGAGATGTGGTATGGAGCGACCCAAAAAAAGGACCTGGTCTTCTGCCGTGGTGGCTGATGCTGAAGCTGTCCCCACATCTAAAGTGCAGGTGACAGAGCTAAGCCACAGAGGGAGATGTGGGCTGATTCCATGTAGATGATGACAAATGCCAACCCTTTGAGGGAAGGCAGAAGGCTGCTGAGGGAACACCAGAGTATGTGGTCTTCATTTTTAACACTTTCAAACAATAGTTTTATAGTAATTACATTCTATGAGCAGTATCTCAAACTGCCTGGATAATACTTTCTTATATGGACATACATATGTTTAATCAGCCACATAGTGACTATTAGCTTTCATTAATGTTTTGTGATTTAAAAAAAAACAAAAACAAGTATTTGCATTCCACCAAAAATTTTCCCATGGGACAGTGGTGAGCATTTCCTACATGGAAAGAGTATTCCATGGTCAGTCGCCGCATCTAGGAAATGCTGGTTTGCAAACAATGCGAAGTTCTTCCCTCAGACTTCTCAAGGCTTTAACTATACTGCTCTGCACGAGGCTCTCCAGGAGGCAACTCCTGTGGGTTCTGCTGTTGTTTGTTTTGGCTTGTATTTTGTTTTTTGTGTTTGTGTTTGTGTTTTGCAGTGCTAGGAATTAAATCCAAGGGCACAGAGCTCCATCCCCACCCCGATGGATGGATGGATGGATGGATGGATGGATGGATGGATGGAGACAAGGTTTCCTAGGTGGCCATGTGTTTGTGACCCTTCTGCCTCGGCCTCCCTCAGCACTGGTATTACAGACTTAGGCCCCTGAATCTGGCAAGCTGCTGTGGTTTGTTTGTGCCTTCACTAACCCTTAGATCCTTTGGGTAGTGATGATTGCTTTCAGGACCTCAGAGTCCTGACCTCAGAGCAGTTTTGTGAGCTACCAATTTATAAAGCAAAACTGTGCCTGATTTTAACACATAGTTCAGAAATTGAATTATCAAGTTAGCAGGAATGAAAATTTGTGACATTGGTGCACACTGCCAGATACCTTTCCCAAAAGCGAATGCATTGATAGTGAGAGTATAAATTTTTACAAATAAAACCGTTACCCCAATAGTGATTTTTTTTAATCTGATCTAATTTGGTAGTGTTTTTATGACTATAAAGAGGCTCTGCACCATGCTGTGTTACAAGTAACTCGCTGCTGCTCTAGTGAATACTTCCCCAGGTCTTTTGCTTGGCTATTGGGATTTCATCTATTCTTATAAAGAAAAATGGGCTATTTTTATGAGCTGATATCAACACAGGACTTAATGTATTTGTACCACTTATTCTCTCAGTTACTTGTTTATCATTTACTTTTAAAGTTATGCTTTTTTGGACATGCAAAGTTTTGCATTTTTGTGAGTTTTTTGTACTGCTTTAAAGCTTAGAAATACAAAGATTTATTTAGACACTTGATAATCACTTTTTGGTTTATTGTTGCTACTAACATAAACTTTTAATACCTTTCAGATTTAGATTAATTTATTTTACTGCACTGCTCTCCCATAAAAGGTTCTGTGGCACAATTTTCTGAATATTTTCCCATTCTGAGTTAATATGTTATACCTGTACAATTGTTAATTTCTTTGGAAATAATTTTCATTTCTTAAATTAGCAAATCGAGATGTGTGGCATTGACCTATACTTTAGTATTACATTTCAAAGTATAAGATGATGCAAGAATATGTGAAGATGTTTTGAAGAAAACAATGAAGTTTGTAAACTGACTCACACTTAATTTGATATTGTGATTTAAAATATCCTTTGCAAAGCTCATGGGACAGATCACTCGAGAAAAAGAGTTGTGTGTTTAAATAAATATGAAAATTAAAGTGAAGGAAATGTGTAATAATGTTAATAATAACAGAGGCCACATTGTAAATATTGGATTTAATTCTTGCAATCTACAGCTGAGGAAACTGAGGCTTGAGGCTGAGAAGTTGTTTCCCCAGACTCTGACAGATGGGATGGGCAGAGTCTAGGACACTTCCAGGGCTGTTTGTCACCTGACCTGCACAGTTGGTGTCCAAGGATGTAGCTTTAGGTTTTCCAGAAACAGCCTTTTTTCTTATAAAGAATCGGTACATTATCCAAGGAGTCTCAGCATCTCTCTGAAGTCTGTAGAGCAAAAGTAGAGATAGACAAGAACCACATCCCAAAAGGTTATAGACAGGTGGCAAATTTGAACTCTCCTGTAAGCATGAACTTGGGCACAATGACACTGGTCTCTGGCTAGAAATGTAGGTGCCAATGCTAATGGATCACCCCCTATGGGTCAGAACGTAAAGCTCCTCTTATCTGTACACAACCCTGGGTTTGGCCAAATGCACAGTAAGCTCGGATTTTCTCCAGTGTTCTTTCTGTCGAAGTTCACATGGAAATTTGGGAACAATTCTGCTGCAGTTGCATTTCCAGTCCGTGCTGGTTTACGCTCAAAGCCCTTGTGGTCCGATCGATCGGGAGCCAGAGTCCTCTGCAGAAACAAGCAGTTACTTGTTCCCTGTGCAGGGCCCTTGCCCTCCCGTTTACCCATTTTGTAGCAAGTCGGCTGAGCCCTTCTCAAGTCCCCCGGGAGCCACTTTTGTGGCAGATTCCACTTGGTTTCACAGGGCCTTGAGGAGGGGTGCTGGGGGCCACTTGGCACAGCCCACCAATCTCCCACGTTCAGGGCAATTTGCAAACTGCTCTCAGAGGGAGCCCAAGTCCAGCCCCAAACAGGCTGCTCCTGTAACCGCCATTGTCTGATGCTGGTTCGCCTTTTCCAGCTGACCTGCCTGTGAGTGGGGAGATGTGAAAAGTTAAAGACAAAACTGGTTTCTACAGAACGAGGGGAGCTTTCTTGTACAGAAAGGAAGGAAATACCTCTGTGGGATTTTTTTTTTTTCTCCCTCTTCATCCAAAAAATACAAAGAGACTCTGTCTTAAATGCGAATGTCGGCTTTAAATCTTTTAGGTTTGGATTAACTCTGCAAAAGAAAAAAAATCTGACAGGCTTTCAGATATGACGCAAAAAAACTTTTCTCCCCTCAATTCATGTTGTTCATTTGCAAAGCCCAAGGCCGATGGACTGAATAGTGGGGGCCAGTTGCCCCTCCACGTATAGTTAGCATCACAATGGTCAGAATTAGCAGCCTCGGTCTCTCCACCACTTTTGCCTTTTCCCCCAGTGAACATTTAACTCAAGGTAGTGAGGGCAAGAATGAGTCTTTCTTCGCTTGCCCCCCACAAATACATTTAAAGTAAGCCAAGGAAACATGGTATTTTCGGTTACATGCTTTAGAATCGTACCTTACCTTTTACTACCAGAAGGGAAAAAGAAATGTAGTGTTTTACAGTTGTTACAGTTCCGAGAAAGTTACCTTCAATCTGAACAAAACCCCTGAATTGATAGACATTTCCTAGTACATAGTTATTGTCGGTTTTCACCATAGAGGATGTCGGCAAACATGTCCATGATCATGTTTTGCATATTAAATAAAGTGACTTTTATGTGAATATTTTTTACCTTGTTGGTATCTAGAGTATGGGTGCTATTCTGTACAACCCATGTGTCAAGTTTTATTTTCTCCAATTTTTTAATGTTATGTTTTTACTTTAAATGTGTTTGGAGCTATTCAATCTTATATAGCAAAAACCTTAGTGTCCAGTGATCCGTATCAGTAGCCCATGTTGATATAGAAAAAGTTAACCAGTTCCAGGACCTCAGTTGAGAGTCAAAGAGAATGTGTAATCTGAAACATAGTTTAAAATTAGTTATCTTTAAATTTGAAAAAGATTGATTGAGTAGGACTATTTATGTGCAATTGCAAAATTACCTAGAAAAGTTAAGCTCTGGGTCATTTTTCATTCCAACCATATCTGGTAAAAAAAGAAAAGTTTCCTGTATGAAAAAGAATATAAATGTTCATATGCTATTTGCCTAATATTTCTTAGAATTATAACAATGCATTTTATGGATTTAAATAGGTCCTGCAAACTTACTCTAGATAAATAGACTCAAAGAAGTGAAACCAAAACATTTCCTTTGCTTTTGTTATGCAATACTATCCCTTTTAAATTCTGTGTAATCTAATTATAAAGGTTATCTGTTGTATTGCAAACAACTAACAGAATTTTGTACTTTTTTAATCATAGAAATGTTATCTTTATGACTTGAAGGACTCTGATATGTCAATTAGAGATATTCAATTACTCCTTTTTTTTTTTTTTTTTTTGTGCTGGGAATTGAACTCACAACCTTGCGCTTGCCAGGCAGGCGCTTATGCTACTGAGCTAAATCCCCCCCCCAATTACTCCTTTATTAAGAATGGAATTATTAAAATTTTTAATACAGTTTTATCTGAGTTTTACATAGTAATATTTGCTGTAAGTGCAGCAATAACAGATTTGCAGGGAAACAATTGAGTAAATATTAAGGTGATTCCTAATTAGTAGTCAAAAAATAATCAAATTGTTATTTTTAGAGATACTTTAACTATGTCCTAATCATAATTCATCTGGGTGTTTTTTAAAATATCCTCAAATATTGTACAAAAGTAATTAGTAAATTTAGTTCCTGAGATTTATTCTATATAGTGTAATATTATCACTTAAACCAGAGTATATTTTAAGTTTGCTCTAAAAGATTGATATTCTAAGTCATAAAAGATCAAGATTGGTTACTCCACATATTGACCACTATACTAAAAATTTCATGTAAAAATAAGACGTCACAGGATTAAAAAAGAGAAACCTTTGCTCTCTTAGCTGCTTGAGAGAAAAAAGCAGATACAACAAATGCATAATATAATGCATTTAATTTTTAATTCCAGATATTTTCCAAGTTTGCATTCAGAGCTACAGGATGTTCTTAAAATTATTTTACTTAAATCATATGCAAACAAAATGTGAATGATATCTTTCTTAGTTTTTGAAGTAATTTTATCGCTGACGATTTTCACAGGCGGCCATGTTGTTCAGTTCCGGAGTCTTCTGGACGGGTTTATTGTTTATCCCTGTGGCATCTTTGCTGCTGGACGTGGTATGCAAAGTGTAAGTGTGCAGTGCTCAGTTATACACACAGAAATACTGATGCATATGAATCCTCGGATTTCTCCAGTTGTGACAGCAACTCAAACTTGCAGAGTTTGCAGAATAGGAATTGGCAATATTAATTAATTTTTAATTAATTTTAAATACATAAGAAATGCATGATTTAGGGACCAGGAAACTAAATTAATTTAAGAGACCAAGTGAGAAGTAAAGTACTTTCAGTTCACCTCAGAAAGAACTATATTCATTGCATTGGAGAAAATTATATGAAGGAGAATAATTTGTAGGCATCAACCCCAAAACTCATGCAAGATGAAAGATAAAATTCTGCTGTCTCTGAACACATATAGTTTAATAGTTTTGAAAATACAGTTTTTGCTTGCCAGATTCTAAACATATATAGAAAATAAAATGAAGAAACAAACCTTTACCAATTTTTCTCAAGGGTTATAATGTTATCTCTTCCTACAAAAAAGGCATCATTAAAGTTAATTACATGATGTCTGGTTAATAACTATGAGAATTTTAATATTGTAAATCTAAATCATTTAAGATTTGTACCTGTAATTGTATTAATGCCCAGAATTACAGCAGGTTTTTAGATTCGATGGAAACACTGCTTCTACTGTGGTTACTGTTGTGCTCATCAACATCAGCAGCATGCTAATAAAGCAGGCATCTAGTTTTGTAAAGTCTTCACACATGTATTCCCATCCTTCTTTTCCACAGTGTCAAGAGGACTGCTTTTAAAACTTTAGTAGATGAAGTCCAGGAGCTTGAGGCAAAATCTCAAGACCCAGGAGCAGTTGTGCTTGGGAAAAGGTAAACTACATATTGTATATTGTATATAATCTTTTCCAAGTGCACTTTAATTTACATTTTTTTTTACTAGTGGTTGGAAATAAGCAGTAAAATTTTTATTATCTAACATGGAGCTCTTGGTGTTATTGACAGATTTTGGAATCAGAGAGGTTGTGGATTCAAATTAAACCTATGAGTTACTAAGCTGTGTGCAGCCATAGTCAAGTTGCTTGTTGCTACTGAGACTCAGTTTTTCTCATCAATAAAAAAGAAACGCTATGAGAATTGAAGGATACCGTACAGAACATAACACAATGCCTAGTGCTTAATGACCATTAAATAAATGGTAGTTACAAATAATTATTATTAAAATGAAAGAGAAGGAAAACAAGTTTTCAACTGGAAATAGTATCAATAATAATGATAATGATATAGTATGTAATCAAAAATAATAGTATGACATAGGAAAAACTGCCCAGTAACTGCATTTGTGGTCAGTGTTATTGGAAACCTATTTATATGTCATCTGTGAAGTAAGTCCAGTCTTTCAAGTTTTCCTCAACCCTCCCCACCAAAAAAGAAATTAGCAAATTAATTAGAGGCACTCAGTTCCCAAGCATTATGTAAAAAGAAGTGGAAAACCACAATTATGAAGCTATTCCTAGGGATTTGGATTTTCTTTCTTCTTTCTTCTCTCTCTCTCTCTCTCTCTCTCTCTCTCTCTCTCTCTCTCTCTCTCTCTCTCTCTCTCTCTCTCTCTCTCTCTCTCTCTCTCTCTCTCTCTCTCTCTCTCTCTCTCTCTCTCTGTCTCTCTCTGTCTCTGTGTGTGTGTCTCTCTCTCTCTCTCTCTCATACTAAAGTTACCTAAGGTTTGTCGAGACCCTAGGAATGTTTTACCCTGGGAATTACCTTAACCACGATTTGGCGTCTTTTACTGTTTGACACAATGCATTAGCTTTCAGACTGGGACACAAGCTGAGCCCTTGGCCTCCAGTTCTCACTGCCTTGCACTTGGCCAAAGGGACACATCATATACCACCATGTGCCTCTCTTTTGAACATGGCACTGGCATCTGTTGAGCGCTCACTACCTGCCAGGTGCTTCTCTTGCAGTCAACAATCTTACTGAACCTTGTTACAACCCTATGTAGATGGGTCATTCATGTTTTTCCAGATGAGGAAACAGGCACATAGACTAAGTTCCCAAGGTTGTCAGTGACAGAAGGGGCTTGAGCACGTGCCACTCACTGTTCTGCCTCTCTCTTCTCACTAATTTTTCAAGAACATAGTATAGTAGCGAGAACAGCCTACCTGTAACCTGAGAGAGCACTTCAGCTCTGAAGGGTGTTTTTGTGGTGTTGGAGATGGAACCCAGTGCTTCGTGCCTGCTAGGCAAGTGCTCTACCACTGACCTAAACCCCAGCCCTTTCTGTGTTTTAGTGTGAGGCATGGTTGTCCAGTTTGACTTTGAACTTGTGACCGTCCTACCTCACCCCTCCAAATAGCTGGGATTACAGGCATGTACCACCACTCCCAGCACAATACTTAAGGCAGTACCCTTGTGTTTAAATGAGAACAGTGACACTTATTTCAGGGTTGCAAGTGTTCTCCTCCCTCCACCTTCTCATTCATCTAAAAATCTGCATCACAGGGTTCATTGTACAAAAGCAACTCTTCCGTGCTGTGGCATCGGGTTCCCTTGTGAATGCATTCTCTCCGTCTCTGTCTCTGTCTCTCTCTTTCTGCCTCTCTCATAGTGGAAAGGGTATGGAAAGCATTCTGGATAACAACATTCTGAGTAAAGCCTTTAGTCACAATTATTAGGGAAAAGTCACTGATAATATCATTACCGTCCAGAGTAAATTTTGCTTATTTGTAAGTATGTTAATAAACATTATGCCCCTCCCAGAATATGAAGTTCACCTGATTTGTAGTATACCAGTGACAGTGATAGTCCATAATCAGGCTAGAAGATGATGTGATGACATCCAGATCCTTTTGAAAGACTCAGTCTGTGATGTGTGTTGCCCCTTCCATTAAATAAAATAAAGCAGAGTGGCTACAAAGGAAAGAAGTAAATTCTGCCGTAAGTGACCACCAACTTCTCCATTAAAAAATTCATCAGATAAGTTTTCCTCCTGCTCCAGCCCAGCTCACTTGCTTCAGATAGCTACTCAGCTTACTCGAGAACTCAGGAATGAGTTAGCAGTTAGCTCAACACCCCAAACCTCCGGGTGCATGCAGCGTGTGCCCCTTGTGGTCACTGCTGCCATGGGTGATGAGGAGGTTGGTGACCAGCATAAGCATCAGTGGCTTCCTGCTAGAGGAGAGATAAATAAAATGGACCTGAGAATGGAAAAGGTAGCAACTAATTACATTTTAAGCCAAAAAATTATCAGATTGGTTTCACTGCCAGGACTATTTTGGGAGAATAAGATTGACGTCATTATTTCAAAGAAGTTAGTACATTTTGTCAGCATTGCCAAAGGGAAAAAATTAAGATTTCTTAGATTCTAGCAATATTTGATGTTCTTTAGTTCCAAAACACCATGATATTTTATAAGATGTGAATAAATGCTGCTGCCAAGTGCCATTCAACAGAAAGGCAGGCTCGTGAAAGCATGCTGGTGTCTCCTCATCCACCTTAGTCAGTGGATCTGGCACTGTGCAACTTCTCGCTTTTCCCCAAAGTCAAAGCCACCATGAAAAGTAAACATTCTGAATCTGTTAGGGTATCAAGGCAACCACAACAGTGCAACTGAAGACAGGAAAAAGGGCTTCCAGAATTGCTTCACAAAGTGACAAGGATAGAATAAGTGTGTTCGAAGTGAGGGAGAGAACATCAAGGTGGGTGAATGAATGGCCATGTGTCATTCACTGTACTAGTTTTTGATCATACCACATAGGACTCTCAGACTTAGCACATGCTTTTCCCTTGTCATGGAGCAAGTACCCCACTTAACGATGGACCACTCCAGTCCCTAGCTTTCAAAATCCAGTTCAGATGCAATTTTCAACTCTTCTTATGTAAAATTGACTAATTCCTAGTGAACTGTCTCTGTACCTTGTGTACACTTAACATTGTTCCATTTATTGCAGCGGATTATAATGTGTTTGTTTCCCTACCAGATTGAGCCCCTTGAAAGAAAAGCCTGTCTTAGTCATAGCTACAACCCAACACCTAGCTCAGCTCCAGGAACTTAATAGTACTGGATAAATATTGTGGAGTGGATGAATAAATGGTCAAGGGAATGAACTAAGGGAATGAATGAATAGGAGAGGATGATTGAGTCATGGATGGTAACTTGATGATTGACACATGAGTAGTGACATAAAAATACAATCCATGAAAAAAGAATTGTATGTTGTTCTTCCCAAAGTAGTATTGTCCAATGGAGCAATTGTTTACTTTGATATAGAACAATGCAATGTTAAGAAAGATCTTCTGAGTTGATTATGCCCGATTTTTTTATTCTTCCCTAAGTATTACTCTTAAGCTCAAATTATATATAAAATACTGTTGTATCAGAGAAGCTATAAATTGTAAGCCATTATGAATATTCACATTTACAGTAATTCCTCATCTTTTTTCGCTTTGAAAAATTGAAACATCCCTATTATAGTAACTAGTTATCTTTAGTAGAAGTAATGTGCCCCTTACCATATTATCCAGAAAATCATATATTATATTCCATTAAATTTTAGAAGGAAAATATTTCATCAATCTGAGTATGTTACCTTTGCACTAAGGCAGAAATCACTTCCACTGTAGCATGTTGGGTGAATAATCCAAACTTCACTCCAATCGGCAGTATTCTCATAGCTTCTTGTCTGTCAAGGACAAAATTACTCATAAACTGTGATACCTACGCCTCATTGTAACTTTTATTTGGATTTACTCTTAACACTGATAACGCCAAAAGAAAAAAAAAAAGTCCTGAGTTTAAATTTTTCTTGTCTAGATGTTTTACAGCAAACATTTGCCCAAAAATTAAAAAAAAACCAGAACCGTTTGTCCTACAAGTACATTTATACTGTTCATTCGTCCTACGGTGTAAAGGTTTATGTATTTTATAGCAGAACTATTAATGTTTTGAACATGGGCCTCCCAAATCCCACTTGGCTATTACATCTCTATGCTTCAGGTAGCATCTTATCATTTCTTTAAAAGAATGACTTCAAAAGCCAGTGGTTTAAAATAAGGGATTATGGACACTATACACTTACTTGGAACAGGGCAACTATTTTGGGGTGTCACTGGAGTGTGTACAAAGCAATGCATTTATAAACAGGCAAATATAATGAGAGTCATAGTTGTGTTTTTCTAGCTATAGACATTGAACAGCACACCAGCAATGACTATTTACTAAATAGATGTTCAGTCCAAGATCGTCAGGTCAGTCCTCACTGACTCATCCATCACCATCGTTTGGCCCATAGCTTTAGCATAAAAGAAGAATGTAGAGAATGAGGGGTATCAGATCATTTGGTTCTGTGGACATGATGCGGCTTTCTCTTGGCCTTTCTTTGTATTGTTTATCTTAATGAATAGCAACTTACGCATTGCCCCAAAACTAATAAGAAGGTGTATTGTTTCAGCTTTTACACTGAATTCTGTATCAGTATAGCATAAATGCCTTAATGTGGATTGAAGATAGAGGGATGTATCAAATGTTTTTCCTCAGCCCAGTCTCATCTCTGTGAAAATGGCTCTTCCTGACATTTGTCAAGAAAAGGGACAGAATAATGAAATGCTATCTCCACTAGGACAGAGATTGGGCCTGTTAAGAGTCATTGTTCATCTTTCCACCACCACCAGTACCTAGTACAGGACAGCTTTCATGTGGTACACATTTAACACTCCACAAATGAATGCTTAGTTCCCTTCCACAAATTCATTTTAACGTGCCAACCAAAGTAGTTTGCCAGCCCAATATATGAATAAATGCAAGTTTACCACCCTTCAAAGATCATGGAAATTACCTTAAGACAACACATTCCAACAAGTTCCCAGACCGCACATGGGTTTTTACCAGCACTAACAGTTTTTAGTGTTTCCAAAGGAAATATTATATTTAAACATTGTATCTTTTCACTTACCTCCACCAAATACCTAAGTTGCAACATTTTTGTGGGTTTGGAAATAAGGTAGTAATATTTAAGTGGTAGTTGCTATGTGATTGCATTGAACTCATGATTTGCATAACTTGGTATGTAAATGAAAGACCATCCAAGATTTAGGAAAACTGATAGCAAAATAGATGTGCTTTTAATTGGAAGAAAGTATCTTTTCTTTTCTCCATCTTCTCACTGTTAAACTGAACAGAAACTGAACTTTTATCTATTAATGTTAATGTGTTATTAGTACATTTTCTAGTGTGACTTGCTAGTAATATCAGTACAAATGAACATGAATGACACAGAATTGCACACAGTTGGAAATGATGGGTCATTCCCTAAAGGTAGTATGGGGCACTATCACTGCTTATTTGCAAAGCACACTCCTGTGAATGGTGTTTATATTCTGGAGGAGGGGCTGTCCCCTGTAAGGACTACTGCAGAAAGCTTGAAGTAGCTCAGGAGAAACACAAGCCTAATCATTTTCTGAGGAAAGAGGTGGAATGGGGAATTAGAAATGGAGACCCATGTGCAGCCTTAGCCATCTCTCACAAGCTAAGGTTGAATATAAACCAAGGCATCACAATTAATCCTGACAAAGTTCCATTTGTGATCTCTGTTCTAGTGTTTTTTATAATAAATTCCTTAGGGTCTGGAGCAGAAGAGTAGGAGAGACTGGCATTTGTTAGTGCTTCCTAAGTGTCAGTCACTGTGATGACAAGTCCCTAGACCCTCACAGTCTGCCTGAGGGTTGCATATTGTCCTCATTTCATAGATGAGATGATCAAGAAAGGGTTAGCTACAATGCCGGGTAATAAGTAGCAGACCCAGAGTCAAACCAAAAGAAGACTCCAAAGCCCATGCTCTCTCCTGAGAAATGTGATGCTTTCCTAAGAAGGAGGCTTTCTTACCGTTTAAAAAAAATCGCATCATAATTTCTATTTCAATTGCCATAGTAGTGGAAAGACAATTCTCCTGCCTGCCTTCTTAACACATTAGCCATACAATACTGAAGTATAATGCATTTAGGAAACCTAGGAAATGCCTTTTAGAAAGAAGCAGTTGGCTTAATGATACATTGCCACCCTCCAGTCTTCAGCAGTGATTTCAGTTTTAAACACCAGAGGCCTTGCCCCCCTCCCATGCTCTGCTAGCAAAATCAGACCACCTGCTGCTTAAAGCTGCCGACTTCCTCCAAGCAGTTACATATTTTAATGTCCCTCTGGGTCCCAGGGTCTGTAATGTTAGATCATTTAAAGAGTAGAGTAAGAAAAGTGACTTAGCAAAGTGACCCTTTCTCGTTCCTTATATCTGTTTATGTTCCTGGCTGGGGAGGAAAAAAAGAAAGTTTACAACTAATTGCAGAACCACTGAAGTTTTAGAGTAGTTTTCTTGTTTTAATACAGCTAATTCCTGGTGACAATAAAATATGCCCAGTAAGTACTAGTTAACATTCCTAAACTTTTAAAAATATGTGTGGAAGATTACTGCAAATGTCAACATTTCTAAATATTTTCCTTCAGTTTTGTCTGCATGTGTGTCTAATTCATTTCCACGATGAGTTCATTTGCAGGGGATCCTTTTTTGTATATGATAAATATTGTTCCATTTAAAGGTCTAAAAATTGGCAGTATGCAGAACTAACATAACTTCCAGCAACTTAAGCTTTTATAAAGTGAGAGAAAAGATGGAAAATTTTCAATTGAGTCAGTTCCAGTTATTAAAACAAAACTGTATAAACATCTGCTGCGATGCATGTGGGTTACTTATTTGCTCCTCTTATTAAATTCTTTGGTATCAAAGCAAGGTTTAATAAATCAACTAATGAAAAAACAGCATGATTGGGAAGATTGATGATGTTTGTTAAGTGCATTTCAGAATTACTCAAATTTGTATTTCAGCCTATATTTCAGTTCCTACTATATAAGGGACAGATCTAAGTGCAGTAAGGGGAAAATGTGTGATTTCTTTTAGAAATTGCATAGTTAAGTATGTGGGTTTGTATCTGTGGAGATATTCTAAACATTTACAGAAAAATATTTTTCTTGTTACTTTAGCTAGTAAAATTTTATCCTAAAACTATTTTAAAATGAAATTGATATACTTTAAACTATGAGTGATAATTTTCTCTAAAAAATCTATAAAATGTATTATTTGTATAGTTTTATGAGTCCCTTTAACATAACTAAAATATTATTTTGCATGAATATATGTGCAAAGTGTGAGAATGATAATAAAGCACCTATTTGTCTAAAAATGCTACGCTAAGGGTATACAGAAGAAGGTTTTAGAAATTAAAATACTGGGTGATTTCATGAGTTTCACTATTAATTGTGTTGCACAGGTTCTGTGCTTTTATTTGATTTAAATATAACAAGGGTTGGAGGAGAACTGAGGAAATCTTACTTTTTACTCGTTTATTATTAGGGATAAAACTCCCCCTTGGCCATGGGGAAAACAGCCTCAAAAGTGTCCATATAAGATTGGAAACCCATTTGCTATCTGAGCAAATGGAGTAAAAAGAATCGTGAGGCCGCAGGGCTCAAGGGGATCTTTTGTTTAAGTCTGGCTCTCCTTGCCGCTCCTGCAGCCCGAGCAGGGCTCCACTGAGCTGCTAATTCACCTAGCACCTTTGCACCTGCTCCACAGCCTCACCGAGAGGGCGCAGCTGCTCAAGAACGTCTTTAAGAAGAACCATGTGAACCTGTACCGCTCTGAGTCTTTGCAGCAGAACCTGCTCCGTGAGTCTTTGAGTTCTTGTTTTAAATAAAGTGTCTGCCATGGCCAGGTCCTGGCACTTACCGGAGCAGTGTGTTGACTTGAGGGATATTAAACTATTTTAAATTAACACATAAAACACGTTTGTGTATCTGCAAGACGTTATGCTTAGAGAATCCTTTGGCCACCACCCGCTCACTTTTAATAGATCCAACATTTTAAAATATAACTGTTTCACTTAAAGAAAAACAAGAATATTCCACATTCCTTGTGCCTTTAAATCTTAAAAGGAACCGGTAAGATAAATCTCAACTCTTAAAAGCTGCCTCTGTGTTGTTATCTTTTCTACTTGAATAACTTTGCAAGAGCTTTTTCAGTTTTCATACAGCACAAGGAAACATATATTTTCCCCTCCAGAAATATTTATGAATATTTAGAGTTGTAAGAAATTATTAGGTATCTTGCCCTCTTCACATTTCAAGGATCTAAAAGAGGATATAATATATAAAGTCCTGTGGTAAATTTATTTGTGCTAGTAATATATCTTTTGTTTCATGTTGTTTCCGCATGTAATTTATTTTCACTTACGTATACTTAGGCTTAATGCTTTTGCTCACTGTGCTTCAAGGGGCCTTTTCTAAAGACACGATCCCCTTGGGGGCCGTTTCATATCCCCACACCCCATCCAACTGATTTGGGACATCTGTGAGTTCATTTGTAGACGCTGAGAGCCAAGAAGGTTACTCAAAGAAAGCAGATCACTTTTCCACCATCACCAGCTCTTTGTGTTTATCTCCTCCTTGATTTTTTAACTGATAAATAATTGTATGTTTATACCTGTGTAGTATAATGTGCTGTTTGATATGTAGCCATGGTGCAGTGATTCAATCGAGCTCATTAACGTATTCATCCTCTCACCTACCCATCATCGTTCTGTCACTCATCTACCTGACATACCTAAAAATCCGTGAACCCACTTGACTCCTTCACCCACTGCAGTATAGGGGAAGCAAAATTGAGTGGGATGGAACAGAGGACTAAGGGGACTTGAAGGTTCCTGCCCCAACTAAGAGGCGCAAAGTTCTTATATCTACACTGGGGACGCCTCAGTCATCCCACTCTCCATTTTGCAGCTCTTCTCTGTCTTTCCAGATGTTGCAAATTAGTGTCTTATGCTTTCAAAGGTAGAAGGGGTGCATGAGCTCCCCAAGTTAGACAGTGAGTACTCAGAACTCAGAGTAACAGTAGTTTTCATTAGTGTCATGATGATGATTTGTGTTTTCCTTACAGATGGGTATGCTTTCTCTCAAGATGAGAATGGAATTGTTTCCCAGTCTGAGGTGATTAGAGCGTATGATACCACAAAGCAGAGGCCGGAGGAGTGGTGATGGAAGACACTGAGAGGCAGGCCCTCCTGTCTCTGAGGAGAGCTACCGCAATCTGAGGTCCTCGCCACAGTCTGCTGACCAATTGCAGTTTGGTCCATGGAGAGGAAAGGTGGATCTGAGCTCGTCTTGCTGATGGACCTTCAGATTCATGTACATTAGAGACATAAGCACTGTGCAACCACACTATAACACCATCTCTCTCAGATTTCTTAAAGTATTTGCTGAGGCTTTGTAAAGAGAAATCGAAAATGACCTTGTATCTTGCCAGAGTGATTTAAGCTGAGGAGAGGTCAGTATTCTTACACTGTTGATGGAGGACTGTAACTATCAGTTCATTAGCTATACCACAAGGTGACCCACCATGGGAAAACTCTAAAATGGAGTTAAGTTAAAGGGACTGTTGATATCCAGACTTAGATTTCAGGATATGCTGAAACCAGCATTCTTATGAAACTGACTCACCTTACTGAGCATTTCTAAACAAGGCATTATTAAGTGTTTGTGTCAAAAACGTCT
>RJWT010005924.1:0-30027 GCA_004365215.1 Cuniculus paca | reverse complement strand
TTTTTTTTTTCTGGCTCCTTGTCACATAGGGCATTGTTCTCTCTGCTTTGACTTTCAGACTATGAATTTTCTTTCTAGCTAAATGTGTTTCTTGCATAGAGCATATTGATGGATCCTGTCACCTGATCCACTATGCCTCTGTTTCTTTCTATTGGTGCCTTGAGGCCCTCTTGCACTGTATTGTCTCTGACATGCTATTTTCCTGCCATTGGCTCCCTATTTTTTCTCTCCATTCAATTGACTAGCCCCACTTGATGGTCCCCCTCTGACACTGTTCCTGAGACCGTGGTCCTTTTTTCTCTCTAAAATGTCCTTTAGTAATCTTTGTAGGGTTGGTTTGGTGGTGATGAATTCCTTAAGACAACTGTCTTTACTTGAAAGATAATTTTTGGGACTAAAACTTACTTTATATTTGGGCACAAAATAATCAGATCTCTTCACACTTTCCCATGTTTTTGTTCATACAAACCTATGTACATTTTAGAAATTGTCTGGATCTGAATGACCTCAATGGCCAAGTAAGGGCCTTGTCCCCAGTCTGGCGGGGACTCTGAGGGGTGGCCCTCAGGGAAGATTCTTAGGCCATGGGATGCACGCCCTCAGAGGGGCTGTGGGACCACAGTCCCTTCCTCTCCCTTTCACTTCCAGGCAAAGTGGTGAGCAGTTTCACTTCATTCTATGCTTCAGCCATGATGTGTGACCACCAGCCCCGAACAATGAGGCCAACTGACTGCAGTCTGAAACCTCTAAAGCTGTAAGACAAACAAGCCTTTTTCTCTGTAAGTTGATTATCTCTGCTATTTTTTATAGTAGCAGAAAGCTGACTAGCACATACAAGGCAAAACCTCTTCAGTTTCTTTCTCTGGCTCAGTCCTACTTTTTCTTCTAGATTCATTTCAATACACAGGTGTTACCTCCTAGACGAAGCCTTCCTTCTTCACCGCCCAGAGCTCTCCTGAGGCCGAGCTGGTGCTGCGCCTGTGTGTTTCCATGGCATCCAGTGTTACCTGAATAACACTATGTAGTCACTGGTTTGTAATTACCCTCACTACATCATGTGTTCCAGTTGGCCAAGGTGCATGTGTTACTTAACATTCCATGCACCTATAAATCCTGCATGGAACACAGCAGTGGCTAGTTTTGTGTTCACTTGTTGAATGAATAAGAGGAAAGTCGGTTTCCAGATAGAAACAAAGGTCCCTCAATGAAACCAGAGGCAGGGCCCCTGAGAGGGACAATTCACTCTGCTCACTTTTAGTCACTCATTCCCTCAGTGGCGCAATGTTAACTGAGGAAGCATAGAAAACCTTGCTAAGAAGTGATTAAAGGGAATTGTGAAGATAAATGGAGAATTAGACCACTGATTGCTGGTCAGAGGGAAATACGCACAGATCTGTGCTTTGCGTATGCACCTTAGTCAAGGATCTTTGATTGTAATGAACAGAAATCTACCGAGGTTAAAAATGGAGGTCCATGGACCAGAAAGCACAAAAGCTCTATAACGAGCAGCCGCATTGGACAGAAGAGCCACAGAGGGCAAGAAAATTTCATAAGCCCTTCAGGCTACTTTGCAGTCGTTCATGTCAACCAGATACATGGAGGAAAATAACCAGTCCTGTAGCACAGCAGACTAAACAGCTGACAGACACCAACCCCTTCCCTGCTTCCATCCAATGCAGCTCCTGTGGCGCTGCTCACTACTGTGCCGAGGGCAGCAGGGCTCCACAGATGGAATGGATCACACTGCACTGAGGGAACTCTTCACGCAACATGCCAAACAAACTTAGAAATTAGTTTCTGAAACACACAAGCGCAGCCTCAAGTAGCAGAAGACAACCCAGGACTCCCACTCTTTTAAAAAGAGTTCACACATGTACTCGGCTTCAACAGAGGAGCGATTCTGACGGCACCTTGCTTAAAATCTGCAACTGCTCTTCCAGGTCCACTACAGTGTAACACTCACAAAACTGCACTGGTGTTTTTGTGTAATTATGGAATCCCTGGGGGTGCCCGCCTCTCCTAGCTTCAGTTTGTGTAGGTGGCTCCCTCCCCAGTCGCATGTGCGCTCTTCCAGAGCACTGTCTGTCTGTGGCCTCATCAGTCTTTCCACTTGCTGAGGTTGGGAATGACATCATTTACTCTAACCTGGTCCTCATGACTTTCAGAACAAGTAAGCATATACATGCTTAGTGAATATTATGCCTGACAGTTCTGTATTCTCACTGCCTAGTGTAGGCCTGGATCATATTAGATGGGTAACAAATTTTAAAAATAAATGAAATTAAAATATCTGGAATTTAATTGTTTTTCAAAGGGACTTAGTAAGGGTTTAGTAATTTAAGACTTTGACCTAATTCATTTCACATATGAACATCAGTTGAGCAGATGACCATCTGCACATTTTTAATGTTTGTGTTCCAGAAGTCTGTATGTTTCGAGGTAATTAAAAGCTTTTTATTTCAGCTGGTGTTCTTAACCCAGAGGGGACTAGGGCAGGGGGGTGAGTGCGGGAAGGTTCCAGGATGTCCTGAAGCTGAATGCTAATTGGCTCTCATGTTGATTGACTTTGTTTTTATAAAAGTTAATTTAACCTGACATATTCATTCTATTTCTAGATTAAGGCCCTTCCCCCCTCCCTTTCCATTTAATTTTAGGTGTAAAGATGACCTGAATTTGCTCTAGGTTCAATCCTGCTTAAATGCACTCAGACGCCATTTAGGCCTACACTCATTCCAGCCAAACTTGGGGAAAAGAGAGGTTTGGATGGCTCTCTTTTCCATTCTTGGATAAAAACCAAACAGATGTTGACATTTTACAATAAAGGTCAACTTGCACATCTGTAAATAGTGCATGCTGACACCCATCTCCCAAGGCCATATGGGATGAGATGATCTGTTCACCACAATGCCTGGGACATCGTGAGTTCCTGGTGCATGTTCACGGAATCTGAATCAATTTAACGAAATAGGGAGCCAGCTGAAAGAGAGTTCATCTCTTTATTTTTAAATTATGGAAGACAATTTTTCTTATGAAGAATTCCTTTGTCAGAGGATTGCAACATAGAAAGTATGAAGTTCTGGAAAACAGTGGGGAACATAAAGTCTCTGAAAAGTAGAAGACCTAGATGTCTTTCCCATTACCCTCTGCCCTGCTCCAACCTCCCTGAGTTCTGTTGAAAAACCGTATGTCTGTACCACGTCACTTGTCCTCTGTGTCCAGAAGGAGCAGAAGCCAAAAGGATCAGGCTGCGTGTCTGAAGGCATCCTTTCCTTCACAAGCTGGAGCATCAAATTAAACCGTGCTTCACTGTGGACAAGTAGAAGCCCAGCCCGCATGACCACAACGAAGTCACCCCGACAAGTAGTAATGAATTTAGAAGAGGACACTGATGGGGTGCAGGAATGCAGCCCCAAAGTATGGTGGCACCATGGCATTAGAGAAAACAGCAGAAGCAGGAAGGTCGTGCTTATCTTCCCCTTGACCTTCTCCCCTGAAGCAAGATACTCCTTTGAGAGCACTCCTCCTCCTCCAGAGGAAAGGAACGGCCTCATCCCTGAAGACAGGGATGCAGAGAACCTCGGAGGAAGCAGGCCTCGCCGAGCACCCTTTCCTGTTTACTACATGTAATCAGACCCCTCTCCTCTCTAACCATGTTTTTCCATGAGTGTTCACTCTTCACCAAACAGCATCAAAAGACACAGGTTTCCCTGTTTCTTCGTGTCCCCATTTCCTTTTGAAGGCTCCTGTATCAAGTAAAATTTATGTCAAATAAACTCAGATGCTCTTCTCTTGTTAAACAGTCTTTTGTTGTAGGTGTCTGGCTCAATCACAAAATTAGCCGTGGATAAGAAGTGAAATTTTTCCTCCCCTACAACACTACCCATGAAGGCAAACCACTACCCATGAAGGCAAATCTTTGTCCCTCCTGGCATCAGCACTTTGTCTCAGTTTTTCCTGGATGACGGTAATCTATTCACACAATTACCTACCTCTAAGTCTTTCGCCCCTTTCTCCTCACTGTAGCCAAGTGGATCTTTTCACAAGGCATGCTGGGTAAGGTCCAGAATCTTTATAATCAGCTCACCTGCTCTTTACGATCGGCTCACCTGCTCTTTATGATCTGTCTCTCCAGCTTCATCGTGCACTCTTTCTCCTGAGGCCACGCCGATTTCCTTTCAGTTTGTCAAACACACCTTTATTTAGGCCTTATCCTCCTCATTGAAAACCCTTCAGCTAACTCTTGCCAGGCTGGATATCTCCTACTTGTGTTTCGGGTTTCAGTTTAAATGTCACTTCCTCGATGATATTTAAATAGTCACCTAACTCGGTGTTCTCACGTACCCTTCACGTTTCCTTCACAATATGTACTGCAATTTGCAACGTGATATTTATTTCAAGGGCTCTTTATGTAGAACCTACTAGCATGGAAATGCTCCATGAGAGTACAGCTCATTTTGGTTACTACCACATGTCCAGTTCCAGCACAGTGGAGGCAGAAAGGCCTCTGTCAGTCACATAGCCTTTGCCAGTGCTGCACTTGAGAGTCTGCTGAAATCTTTCCTAAGAGCTGTTATGCAAGTAGCAGTCCATTCACAGAGACAAGGTCTCTTTTAGGATGATTACAACTAGAATCTTTCTTTTGCTCTCCATCACAGTTCCATGTGGCCAAGTGGCAAATTATTATTAATCACTGCCACATATATTCAACGAACTCACTTAACAGTTTAAAGTGCTGAATTACCCAATGTAAGCTCTGCATGAGTTTAGAGAACTTTGAACTCAGGGCTATTAGTTTCTCCATCAGTAAAAGGAGGGAGTTTGAAGTAACTGTTTTCTTCTAAGACACTAACTCAAAATTTAAGATGGTATCTTAGTGTTTCTGCAAAAGATATAAGCAGGTAGCTCACAAAAGAAATAAAAATAGTAAAAAAAAAAAAAAAGAAAGAAAAATGGTCACTATACTTCTGCAGATGTTTTTTAACTTCAATAGTAACTAAGAAAGTAAATTTAGAAATTTAGACGTAACATTTTCTTTTATCAGACTGGCAAAGATGGAAGAGAATGATGATGTATTTATTTAGCAACGTAATAAAAATTTACTTTCACTGTACAATATTTGGTAACACATAGCAACAGCTCTAAAAGGGTAATTCACCATGATGGCCTCTCTACTCATCTGCCTTGCTGCTCCCACAGCACGGTGTTGATGCTCCTCCATTGACAGGTGAGTCCACGGCCCCTCCTCACCACAGTGGGCCTATGACCACAGTGGAGGAGATGCTGCATGGTTTCCAAGGCTAACTTTTAAAAGGTAGCCCTACTTCCACCTGCTGCTCTATTGAGACACCAGCCTTTGGAGCCCTGAGGAGCCATGTGAGAAATTCAGCTCTCTTGAGGTCAACCTGCTAGAAGAACCACAGGCAAACAGAGAAAGATGCCCAGAGTCCCAGCTGTCCCAGCCTCAGCTACTTGTGAGTGAATGAGCTTTCAGAAGATTCCAGCCTCCCCAGCCAATACCAAGTGAAAGAAAAATAAGCCATCTTCACCAAGCCCTGCCTAGCCTACAGATTCATGAGTAAAATAGATAAATGTTTGGAGTAGTTATATCTGTGCTAAAAGATGTATATACTGCTGGATGTTACTGGGGAAGCCAAGTCAGGAGGATCGTAAGTTCAAAGCCAGTCTGCCAATTTAGTGAGACCTTGTCTCAAAATAAAAATTTTAAAAGGTCTAGGTGTGTAGCTCAGTGGTAGGATGTTTATTCCACACGCAAAAGGCCTTGGGTTCAATTCCCAGTACCCCCTTGAAAAGTCTACACCTACAACAATAGTTTGTCATATAGCGCTAGATAACCAGAGTAATGTGTGTGTGTGTATAATGTGTATATATATATAACTAAGGCACTGTGTGTGTGTATGTATATAATGTAGAGCTATATATTACTAGGTTAAAAGATGCCTGTACCATATATATCTATACATACTATAATCATATGTTTATATCATCAATTCATCAATCTGTGTACTATATGTGTGTAAGTTTAGATATCTTTTAACACAGCAATACAGTTCTACAGATCTGTGTTGCAGAATTAGAAAGTACACAAAAATAGATACACAGAATTGCGTCTAAAACAATTTAAAACTAAAATTTCAGCAATAAGAAACTGATTAAATATAGTTTCATATTTATGTAATCAATTTCTAGACAGTCACAAAAGAAAGTGATGATTTGAAGCTGTATTTAATGACAAGATAGTCATCAAAAATTACCATTAATTCAATTCCTTTCACATAAGGTACATTTCTCTTATTAATTTTTATATGACCTTATGTCCATTTAGGCCAAAAAATTGGATAAATTTATCATTTGTTTATGCCTGGCTCCCTTTAAATTATTCATTTATTCATACAAAGATGTTGTCTATTTTTTAACAAAAAGGAATTAAATCTACAAATTCGTCTCAATTCATTTTCTTCATTTTATAATATACATATCATAGATGTCCCTCCAGGTCACGGATTTGGATTTAATTCATTCTTCCAACACTTCTCTCCTTTAATAATCATTGCAACTATTCCGGTTTTTTCATTTATGTCACTGTAAGCAATATTAAAATAGATATTTTGGTTCATGTCATCTTTGGGCACTAGTGTTTTATTCCTATAGCACAAATTCCAAAAAGTAGAACTGCTGGGTGAGTGTGCACTTAAACTTTAATATATAATATATATCATTCTAAACAGTGATGTGCGAGATTTCCCTTGACCGTCTCTGTCTCCTCTCTCTCTCTCTCTGAAAATGATCTCAATGTTACACACTTTAATTTTTTTCTTATGTATATTTTGGAACACAGAAGTTTACATTTTATAGGGTCAAGTCTACCAATTTTTTCCTGTATTGTTGCTCAGACCCTTGTTTAAAAACTAGACCTACTGATGGTTAGTACTTGTGAGTATGGATGGATAGATAATTCTGGATAGGACTGTCTCTTCTACACTGAGCACCTGAAGCATGACCTTCAATTAGTACTTGGCAGTCAGTGTCCAGGAGACTGTATAAGTGTGTGACTCTGAGTTCTAGACAAGTGGTTTGTCTGATACCTTTGTTCAAAGAGAGCAACATCATTACTCAAAGAAGTCAGCTTTACTGATAAAGATGTGAGCTGTTATTTAATGAGTCTGTAGCAACACAGAATATGCAAACCACTTTTTTGTTCCTCCAAGGAAATGAGAATAACCTCTAAAATAATCTTTCCATTAGAAATCTGACAAATGAAAGTTTCTATGTTCTATAATATTTCTCTGTTCCCAAACAAAGTCCTGAAGTGACTTATGGAAATGCAGACAGCTCCAGCTTTAGATGTCTTACAGTTTTTGATGAAAACTTCGGCTTGACAATACCCTAAGGTTTATTGCTTTATGGAACTTGGTGAGATACGAATAACCAGGAGTGTTTACAATTTCTTCCCTTATTTTCACTGTATCTTTTTAAGGACATAATCTAGTATTTTTATCTAATTAAAATAAGGTGATGTATTTCATTTCATTTCTTTTCTTTTTTCTTCTTCCTTTTTTTTTTTTTTTGGTATCAGAGATCAAACGCACAACCTCACACTTGACCAGGCAGGTGCTGTGCTGCTGAGCTATATCCCTGGCCCTTCGTTTCTTTTAATATCCAGGTGCCAAATATATCTTAATACTCATACAAATTGTAAGGAACTGTTGAAAATACGTCCTTAAACACAACAGGACTCTACCTTATGAATTATATTTCAGGGAGGCACAAAGTACGGGTCTTCCTTGATTCTGATTTGTGCTTGGCTTTAACACAGTAGTTAAAGTGGTGTAATTTTTGTTATTGCAGATTTTAATTCTTTGACAAAATCACACTGAAAGATAATTGGGCTTTGGTGTGGTGGTGCACACCTGTAATCCCAGCACTCAGGAGGCTGAGATAGGAGGATTGATGTGAGTTCAAGGCCAGCCTGGGCTACAAAGTGAGTTCAAAGCCAACCTGAACTGGATAGTGAAACCCTGTCTCAAAAAGACAAAAATAAATGAATAAATAAGATAAAATAAAAATAAACTTACAAGAAAAATAAAAGATAACCTAAATAGTTGTAGAGCTATATCATATTTATGGGTTGGAAGACTTAAAATTATTATTGGTTTTCTTCAAATTCATCTGTAAATTGAACCCAATCTCTATCAAATTCTCAACAGGTTTGTTGTCATTACTTTTGAAATTAGTAGATTCAAAAATCCATATAAAATTGCAAAGGACTGAGAGTGGACAAAACAACTTTTTAAAAGATGAAAAAATTGAAGAAACATTCTCTGACTTCAGGACTTAAAACGATGCATTCATCAGGATAGTATGGCACTGGCATTAACAGAAACAAATAGATAAAAGATTTTTAAAAATTATAAAAATAGCAGAGAGCTGAGCTCATGCATATACTGGCAACCGATTTTTGTCAAAGGTGTAAAAGCAGTACAGTGAAAAAGCATTAGACTTTTCAACAATGGGTGCTAGAAAAATTGGATATTCCTATGGAAAAAAAAAACTTTGATCCAAATTTCACATGAAACAATAAACCACAGACTGGAAGAAAATATTTTACAAATACCGTCTCTAGTAAGTATTTGTGTCCAAAACTCTAACTTAACAATAAGAAATAAATGACCCTATTAAAATTTCAAAATATTTGAATACACATTTCACGAGTGGTGAATAAACACATGAAAATATGTTCAAAAAAATCAGTCATTAAGAGAAGTGCATATTTAAATCCACAGTAGGATAGCACTGATTTGGTTACTTTTCTTCGTTGCTGAGACAAATACCTGACACCCAAAGTGAAGCAAGGAAAGGTTTATTTAGCTCACAGTTTCTGGAGATTTCAGTCCATAATCAGCTGGGTCCAAGGCAGGGTGGCACAGCACAGGGACAGCACTTCAAGGAAGCAGCCAGAGCAAAAGAGCTTCTTCTCTACCCTCAAATTATACACCAGCCACCCCCTCCACCAAAACCTTCAGGGTGGGTGTAACACTCACAAAATATCCTTGCCCTCCTTTGCACACGATGAGGATATTTACAAAGTAAGAACCCTGGCTCCCTGCTGAGTCTCTCAGTTAAACTTCTAACTTTCTCAAGTTGACACAATGTATTAACCATACGAAGCACCATGGCTAATACGAAAAAGATTCTACCTATCTGTTGTCGGCAAGCATTAGAAGGAAGAGAAACGCATGGACTGCTGGAGGGAATGCAACTGTGGAACACACACTGGAAGTTACTTAAAAAGTTAAACTCGTATCTACCACAGGATCTAGCCATTTCATTCCTGGATATTTACACAAGAGAAATGAAAACATACCCAAGAGAAATGGTAAGCCTGTGACAGAATATTCACAGAAACTCCAACAGGGAAACAGCCCAAATGTCCACCGCTAGGTGGATGAAGAAACTGGCACGTCCCTTCGGCACCCAGTGGAACACGACACTGTGTGCGTTAAAAAGGAATGGAATATTGTTCATGCTCTAACATAGATCAATCTGAGTGGTTCAAAATAATTACACCGAGTGAAAGACAGACAAAAGAAAACAAATATAATGAATTTTTGTATTGATCTTGCAGGATTCCATCATATAAAATTCTAGAAAATGTAAACTAATCTGTAGTGACAGACAGCAGATTAGTGGTCCTGGAAATGGGGCTTGGAGAGCAGGAAAGAGGAATTAACTGTGTCTGTATTGTTGAGCAGCAAGGCTGGTTTTCCTTTCTCTACATGTTTATAATTTATTATAGCTGCAACAATCATAACTCGCTAATATTTTCATATATCCTTAAATATTTCTTAATAATGATTTGAATGTAAGCAAATCAACCACTGAAAGGTCAGTTTTATAGCTGCATGAATATGAAATCTGTAAAACTTAATCACTTGGTAGAAGAACAGTTAAATTGACCAGAGTATATCTTTTATACACTGGTAAATTTTACTCCACAAGGACGGCCCTGTTAAGTGAGACTGTATTTATCCACACCATATCATACCGTGACTCATCCACACAGACCAGTTGCTGAAAGGTGAAAACATTTATTCTTGTTTTAATTTGGAACTACTTATCTAATAATGAATTTGAATATTTTTATTATTAGCCATTTTCCATTCCTTGTTCTAGTTCTTTTGCATCAAATCTGTATAGTTCAGAATCAGAAATCTATTATATATTTTTATTTGTATTGGACAGTTTTATATCTTGTCTTTTTTTTTTTTTTTTTTTTTTGTCTTTTTGAGACAAGGTCTCGCTATGCAGTCCAGGCTGGCCTTGAACTCACTTTGTAGCCCAGGCTGGTCTCAAACTTGCAAAGATCCTCCTGCCTCAGCCTCCAGGCAGGAGTGGTTGCCTGCCTGTGTTAATGTAGTTCAGGCTGACCTTGAACTTGCTGTGTACCCATGCTGGCCTTGAATTCACAGCAATCTTTCTGCCTCAGCCTCCAGAGTGCTGGGATTACAGATATGCACCACCACACCCAGCTAGTTAACTGTATTTAGAAAGTATACTAATTATCAGCTTAAAACAGATTCTATTATTGCTATATATAATTAGTGCATTTGAGAAATACAAAATTATTAAAGGATGGAGCAGAGTGCTTGCTTCGGCACCACATACACTATAAGGATGCAGCAGAATGTTATGTGAAGTAGATGATCCAATGCTACGTCTTACTTTAAAAGAACTATGACTTACTGTATGCCTTAGTGATTTTCTCATTGCTGGGACAAAATACCAAGGATGCACAATTTAAAGGAGGACAGGTTTATTTTGGTTCCCAGTTCAGAAGTTTCAGTCCATGTTCAACAGGCTTTAATACAGAAATGGCATGATGGAGAGACATGGGGCAAAAGCTGCTTATTGTAACACAGAGAGAAGCAAGGAGACATAAAGGGAGATTTACCCTTCCAGGTCACATCCCTCGTGACCTGCCTTGTCTGACCAGACCCCATCTCCCAACAGTAAGTCCACTATATCTCTCCCATAACTCAATCATTTCTCAAAAGACCTGCCTATGAACACATGAGGTCTCTGCAGGACATTCATGATGCAAACCATAACTTTCCACCTGGCCCACCAAAGATTCATGTGCATCTCTTTATGCATGATGCATTTCGTCAATCTCTATGAGTTGCTAAAGTCCTAACAGTTCCAGCATTACTGAAAAGTCCAGGTCTAAAGTCTGCTCTGAGACTCAAGGCAAACTCTTAGCTGTAAGCCCCTATAAAATTTTTTAAAAAGAAGTTGAATGCTGCTGGCATTCAACAGCACAGGGCAAACTTTCCCATGCCAGAGAAATAGAAGTCTAGAAACCAATGGGACCAAAGTAAGACTGAAATCAGCAAGGAAAACATTAAATTCTGCAGCTCTGTGTCCAGCATCCAGAGCAGAAATGTGAACTCCGAAGGGCTTAGGTGTCTCTGCCTGTATGGCACTGTCAGTTGCAGATCTCATGGCCTTTCTCAGTAGACATTCCATGTTCCTGGCATCTCCGACTTTCTAGAGCCTCCACTGCACTTTTAGCTTCATTCTCAGGAGTACACTGCCTTGTGTCCCAGGCCTTCTTCTGAAATCTGTATGGAAGCATCCCTGGTCCCTCAACTCTTGAATTCTGCGTGCTTGTAAAATCATCATCACATGGATAATACCAAGGTTTGGCACCAGCTCCAGCAGTAGCCAGACCCCTTAAATCATGTTTGCAGAGGAGTCTGAGTGTCTAGATGGCTGAGCACTATGAACAGAATTCTGGGGAAGCAATTTTCCAGGTGGCTCTTTTCAAATAGGGTGCCCTTGGGCTCTCTTCTCAAAGAAAAGTCTTTCACTTGTACACTATAGCCTGAAAAGGGTGAGGTCTTGCTGATTTCTGAGGTACTCTTGAGGAATCTTTCTTACTGTCCTGATGTGAAGTAGTTAGCTTCTTTTTAATGACAGTCTTTCAACAACCAAGCTACCCTCAACCAAACTTTACAAGCTCCAACATTATGAGCCCCTGACCGTGAAGCTGGCTCCTATAAATTGCTGAGTCCCAGCAATTTCTTTCAAATTATTTAGCTTGGATTTTTGCTTCTGCTTCTTACAGTACAGAGGACTAAAAGCTGCATGTGGTAATCATACCACAACCTCAGCACTGGGCTGTCTTAAAATTTCCTTCACCAAGTTAATTAATTTGCTGTCATTACTCTCAATCTCTCTCAAAGTCTCAGGTCATGAGCAAAATAAGGACAAATTTTCTGCCAGTGCATAGTACACATGGTCTCAAGTCCAACTGCCGATGGAGTTCTTGTTTCCAACTGAAACCTCCTGAGCCTTGCCTTTACCATCTGCATTTCTATCAGCATTCTGGTTTTTTGAGCACTGACTAGCATCTCTCATCTAGCTTGACTTACAGAATTCCAGGACTTCTTTAGGACACTTCCAAGCCTTTCCAAATTCTTCCCACAATTCCAAAGGCTTCTAAACCACATGGTCCAGTACAGTCACAGGAACAACCCCAGTTCTCTGGAAACAAAATTTATCTTAGCCACGTTCTTGTTGCTGGGGCACGATTCCCAACAGCCACAACATATAGACAGGTTTAGTCTGGCTTACAGTTCAGAAGTTTCAGTCCACATTTGACAGGTTTTAACACAAGAATGGCAAGAGATGGGCACAGAAAAGGAGAAGCTGCTAATGTCACGGTGGCCCCAGAGCAGAGAGAGAAATGAAGAGATGGGAAGGGAGATATATCCTTCTATGTCATGCCTCCAGTGCTTTGCTTCTTCTGACCAGACTGCCATCTCCTAATAGCAAGTCAGCTATATTGCTTCCGAAACCCTGCCTATGAGCACAAGAGGCCTTGTGGGGGTTACATTATCAATCCAGGCCATAAGAGAGTATATTCTACTATCTTTGGCTTCCCCTTATATAAAATGTGTACAAACTCAGGAACAGGATATCATCTTGGCAAAATGTAATATGTAAAATACCAAAACAATCCCAGTGCCTAGGACTATGACAAGCATACTACAAACAAGAGAGTGAGCCAATGCCCTCACTTACAGATTTCTCCATGTAGACTATTCATTAATGCACTCAGTAAGTACCTGATGAGTTCCTACCCCGGGGAAACTTATAATCTGGTAGGAGAAAAAGAAAAATAAAACAGTAATTGTGCTCACTTTGGTAGCATATATACTAAAAGTGGAACTACACAGAGACGGCAATAATGATACAGTAGTAAGTGCTATAATGCATTGAAGAGGTTCTTAATAAATAGATGCATATGACAGCCAATTCTACTTTTAAGTGGAATGTAATCAAAGTCTTAAAGTACTTATTGGTATTTTAATATTATATTGAGTCATCTATGATTTAGAAAATGATAGCAGTTCTTTTAAAATTTTAAATTTGAGATAAACTGTATATACATAAAGGCATATATCTTAACTCTACAGTTTGATGCATTTTGCAAACTGACACAACCATGTAACCAGTACACAAATCAAGAAATCAATGGTACCAGCATCCAGAAGTGCTTCTTCATGTATCCTCTCTTGACCACCAATGGTGCAGATGAGGTTTCTCTGGTCTTTATGCAAATGCATTTATGCAGCATGCATTCTTTTGTATCTGGTTTTCTGTGTAGTTGTGGACTCTTCATTAGTATTGCTGTTTTGTGTTCCTTGTGTGAATCCACATATTCTCCCCAACATATATTGATAGGCAAATGGGTAGTTTCTAGTTTTTCCCATTATTAGTACTGTTCCTATAACATTCTAAAATTTTTCTTTTGAACCACATGTGTATGTATTTATGGTTGCTATTCACTTAACAATGGAGCCGCTGGACCACAGAGTGTACACACATTCAGCAGCAGAAAGCTGATATAAGGAGCATTTATTACCAGAGAACAGGTAGAAATATAACTTTTTACATTTGCATGGTATTCATGTACCAATTGGGTTTGTAAATATTAAACACATGTAGTACTGTGCTATACTGATAGACAATATACACTGCTTGTCTTAGTTACTTTTCTCATTGCTGAGACAAAATGCACACACCCAAAGTTAAAAGAGGAAAGATTTATTTCAGCTCACAGTTTGTAGATGTCTCAGTCCATAGTTGGCTGGCCCCAAGGCAGGGTGGATGGCAGAGTTGCATCACAGACGAAAAATAGTTTATGGAAGGGCAGGCAAAAGGCAGTGAGCAGCAAGCAGCAAGCAGCAAGCAGCCAGCCTGCTTTTGTCTTTTTTCCCACTCAGGCTATCAGCCTTTTGGGCGGTGCCACCTCGAACTACACTAATTCCAAACAGAGGACTAATTTAGTATCACACAACCTTAACTCAGTATCATATCCTAGATTCAGCCAGTTCTGAAAAGCTCCACTTAGAAGCACATGAGGATTTGGGGGGACATCTAGATACAAGCCATAACACTGCCCCTTGTAGCACTTAGGAAAATTTCCATGCTCAAAGGCTAAAAAGCCAAGATATAAAACTCTGTGTGCATGAACAGATATAAAAGATGCTCCTTAATTTATTATGGGTTATCTCCCAATAAGCCCATCATAAATTGAAAGTATCCTAAGTTGAAAATACACTTGACATACCTAACCTACTGAACATCCTAAGCCTACCTCCAATGTGCTCAGAACACTTCCGACAGCCCATAATCAGGCAAACTCATCTAAGACAAAGCCAGTTTCATAATAAAGTATGGAATCATTTCATGTAATTTACTAAATACTGTATTGAAAGTGAAAAACAGCATGGTAGCATGTGTATGTTTTTGCACCAGTATGAAGTTGAAAAATGAGAAACTGAACTGTCATAAATTGGGAATCTAAGCTGGACGTGGTGGCTCACGTCTGTAATCCCAGCACTCGCGAGGATGAGACTGGTGGATCGTTGTGAGTTCAAGACCAGCCTGGGCTACAAAGTGAGCTCAGGGCCAGCCTGAATGGCATAATGAGACCCTGTCTCAAAAATACAAGGGCTGGGGATCTAGCTTAGTGGCCTAAGCACCTGCCTGGCAAGTGCGAGGTCATGAGTTCAATCCCCGGTGCCGCAAAAAAAAAAAAAAAAAAAAAAAAAGTTGGGAATCTAACATGGTTCAACTTACGGTATTCAAAATGTTCAAATACAAAGACACATTGGAACACACCGTTGAAGGAAAACAAATCAAAAATGTGAGAGAAATCATCCTAAGGTGGAGAAGCTCCTTTTTTCTACCTTTTGACATTTTCTAGGACAACCAACCATATTAAATTTCACATATATTTTGATCTAAATCCATAGAGATCCTAACTGAAGGGAGCTATGATGTCCAGACACAATGACATTCTCATATGCAAGGAATTTAGTAAATGCTTGTTGAATGGCTGATACAGAATTCTGTTATACAACTTAGCATATACTTATATGAGGTGTGATATAAAAATACGGTGAATTTTACCAACAGAGTGAAAAAAAACCCCTACAAAATGAGATAAAATTTTAGCCAACTGTCCCTCAAAGGATTTCTATCTAGAACATATAAAGAATTGAAAAAAAATCAAGTTCCCCAATTCAAAGACCCAATCCAAAAATAGGCATCTGAGATGAATACATACGTCTCAGATGAAGAAATATAAATGGCAAATAAATACATGAAGAAATGTTCAACATCACTGGTCATTCGAGAGATATAAACTAAAACAACACTGAGATTCCATCTCACTCCAGAAAGAATGGCTATCATCAAGAAATCAACCAATAACAAATACTGGCAGGCCTGTGAGGAGAAAGAAACCCTTCTCCATCATTGGTGGGACTCTAAACTGGTACAAACTGGAAATCAGTGTGGATATTTCTCGAAAAACTAGAACTACAGGTTCCATTTGACCCAGCCATTCCCCTCCTGGGTATCTTCTCAAAAGAATTAAAAGCATCATACCACAGTGATACATGCACACCTATGTTTATAGTGGCACCGTATGCAATAGTCAAATCTTGAAAACAACCCAAGTACCCATCAACTGGTGAAATGATAAAGATGATGTGGGTTTTTTATACAATGGAAAATATTCTGCATAAAGCAGGACATGCTTAAGACATTTCTATGAAAATGTATGCACCTTGAGTTCATACTCTTAAGTGAAATAAATCAGACATACATGTGTGAATACTATACTGTTTCTCTGGTGTGAGAAACTGGAAGTGTAAATAAGGACCAAAATATATAATAGGTATTGTAAAATGAGAAGAAAATATTCAAATGGGAAGGAGAACAAAGGAGGGAAGGGGGAAAGGAACGAAGGGAAAATGAAAAATAATGGAAAAGAAAGAAAACATTACTCTACACAGAAGACCCCAAAAACTCCACCAACAGACTTCTAGACTTAATAAGCAAATTCAGCAGTGTAGCTGGTTACAAAATCAACACTCAAAAGTCAACAGCATTCCTGTACACAAACAACAAACTCACTGAGAGAGAAATTAGGGAAACCACAGCCTTCACAATAACATCCAAAAAAATCAATCTAAGAAAGGAAGTAAAAGATTTATACATTGAAAATTACAGTACTTTAAAAAAAGAAATCAAAGCAGAATTCAAAAAATGGAAAGATATCCCTTGCTAATGGTTAGGAAGAACCAACATAATGAAAATGGCCACATTTCCAAAACTATTATACAGATTTAATGCAATTTCAATCAAAATACCATTAGCGTACCTCACAGATCTAGAAAATACATTCTGAAAATTCATCTGGAACCAGAAGAGACATAGAATAGCAAAGGCAATCCTGGGCAACAAAGGCAAGGCAGAAGGCATCTCAATCCCTGACCTGAATTATACTACAAAGCTGCTATAATAAAATCAGCATGGTACTGGCAAATAAACAGACCTGAGGATCAATGGGACAGAATAGAAGATTCGGACACAACTACAAACATACTCAGCCACCTTATCTTTGACAAAGGGGCCAAACGTGTTCACTGGAAGAAAGACAGGCTCTTTAATAAGTGGTGCTGGAAAAACTGGCTTTCCACATGCCAAAGACTTAAACTAGCCCCACACCTATCACTATGCACTAAACTAAAGTCAAAATGGATCAAAGATGTAAATATTAAGATAGAAACACTAAGTTTACTGCAAGACAAAGTAGGTAGAAATCTTGAGGACATAGGGGTAGGCAGAGAGTTCATGAACAAAAACCAAACTGCATGGGAAGTACTTCAATGAATCAACAAATGGGATCTCATCTTATTAAAAAGGTTTTGCACATCAAAAGAAATCACCAACAGAGTGAAAAAAAAAACACCCACAGATTGGGAAAAGATTTTTGCCAACTGTCACTCTGACAAAGGACTTCTATCTAGAACATACAAATAATTGAGGGCTGGGGATTTAGCTCAGCAGCATAAGCACCTGCCTAGCAAGTGTGAGGTCGTGAGTTTGATACCCGGTACCAAAAAAAAAAAAAAAAAAAAAAAGAATTGAAATAAATCAGGCCCCCCAAATTCAAAGACCCAATCCAAAAATTGGCACCTGAGATGAATACACAATTCTCAGATAAGGAAATACAAATGGCAAATAAACATATGAAAAAATGTTCATCATTGGTCATTTGAAAAATGCAAATTAAAACAACACTGATATATCATCTCACTCCTGAAAGAATGGCTAACATCAGGAAATCAACATACAACAAATGCTGGAGGGGTTGTGAGGAAAAAGGAACCCTTCTATACTGTTGGTGGGAATGCAGACTGGTAAAACCACTGTGGAAAAGAGTGTGAAGATTCCTCAAAAAACTAGGATTAGCAGTTCCATTCGATCCAGCTAGTCCCCTTCTGGATATTTTCCCAGAAAAACTGAAAACATCATACCACAGCAATATACATGCACCCATGTTTAAAGCTACATGATTTGTAACACACAGATCTTGAAAACAACTCAAATGCCCATCAACTGAAGAATAGGTTAAAAAAGATGTGGTATTTTTATACAATGGAGTAGTACTCAGCTATAAAGAAGGATAAACTAGAGGCTTTTGTAGGTAAATGGATACAACTAGAGACCATACTCATAAGTGAAATAAATGAAATTCACATGTGTAAACACTCTATTGTCTTGTTGGTATAAGGAACTGAAAGTAAATAAGATCCAAAAGTTACAATAGATATAGTCAAAGGGAAAGAAATTGCTGAAAGGCATATCATATTGTTTGATCAATTTTGCATGCCTATAATCTGGTAACCTGAGCAACTATTTCAAAGATAACAATATACAATATAACAGCCATTGTTAAATTCCTGTCATCTTGTTTTGAAATACTGTATCACTGGTTTTTTTTGTTGTTGTTGTCGTTTGATTTTTGTTGTTTTTTGTTTGGTTGATCGCTTTTTGATTTTTCTGTGCTTTTTTTCCCTTTAAAATAAAAAAAAGGAAAACATGAAAACAAAGCTTTTTAAATGGGGAGTGGAGGAGGGATTGAAGGGGTAGGGGAATTGGGAAAAGAGCTGTATCATGTACAGGTAAAAATTCTCGGATGAATGTGATCATTATATTTATCTAAAACATACCAATAAAATCTAATTAAAAAATTGAAGAGGAGCACTTAGAGCACAGTTAATGGCAATTTAAATATTCATTGCGTATTTTATTTAATTTAAATATTAATTGTATATTTGATAAATCTTTTATGCGTGCTGTATATTGTTTTGCAAAGTCTTTGACTTACATAAAATCAGAATTGGAAGAGATTTTAGGATTCATTTTGTCTACTTGCTGTTAAATACTAACAGTTTTGAAAACTTTTATTTGAAGCTTTATATGGGTTAATATATAAAATACAAGATTTTGAAGAGGTCTTGGGAGCCTGAACTTAGCCCTCTATGACAGGTTCTAGGTGCCAAAAATCTTTAAGAAACACTGTTTGAAACTACTGATCAGCTTGTTTCAGTTGTTGTCTAGAAAAAGAAACAGAAGCAAGGTCATAAGGAAGTGAGCTCAGAACCAGATCTAACTGTAATTTATCTTTTTGCAACATACTCCTGCTTTGCAAGTAGACTCAGCAGCAATGCCTTGCTTGTACCTCTGTGTCCCCCCACCCAGGCCACACAGACCCATACCAGTGTGTAGCGCATCTCCTTTAACTGAACAATTGATACTTAACCTGCAATTCAACTGGAACAGGTCGGACCACCACCCAAGGGTAATCACTTGCAGAAAAAGCCGGGCATACTTTTTTATAAAGAGAGCTGAGAGTCATTTCAGGATCCACACCTAGCCTCCTTAGCTGGCACCAAGGCCATGTCCCAATAAATACCAGCAACAAGAAGATTAAGAAGCTAAACGATAAAGTAGCTGGGCTATGTAATGGACTTCAAACCAAAGCAGGAAAAGACCTGTACTGAAGAAAGTTCTTTCTGCCCAGGGCAATTAATGTGGTGAACAGATGGGCAGGGAGGTGGATTATTTTTATGCTTTAAAGGGAAGATGAAAGACATGAGGAGACACCAAGCAGTAAATCTGCTGTACAGTGGCAAACACAAGGACATGGTTTTCTTTCTTCCACAAGATAATTTTATTGCTAGGCAGTAATAGCTGCTTAAGATTTTACTCAGTTGTTTTCCTGTCATGACAAGGAAGTGAGTATGAGAGTAAGAAATTCCAGACTGAAAACAGGCATGCAGAGAAGCAAAGAGGATGCGAATGAGCTTGTGAACTCTGGTTCACACCTTACCCACGGTCGAGTCTGTAGAAAGGCAAACTTCCCAGGGCGTGGTGGCCACACCTGTAATCCCGGCACTTGGGAGAACAAGGCAGGAGGATCGTTGCAGGTTCAAGGCCAACCTGGGCTACAAAGTGAGCTCAAGGCGAGCCTGAACTGCATAGCGAGGTCTTGTCTCAAAAAAAGGCAAGCTTCCCGTTATTTAGAAGGTGTCATACAGTATTTACTGATACTTGTAGTATGATTGTGAGATGGTGTTTGTATTGGCAAAGAAGCACTGGAATATACATTCTGTATAATTTTATTGTGAATTTTTTATTGTGTTCAAGTTGCTCTCATTTGTTAATCCATACCTGGTATAGTACAGACACTGTTCTGTTTATTCACATTCCTCATAGTCCATTTGGGCTGCTAGAACGAAATACCTCAGTCTGGGTAATTTATAAAGGACATTTATTTCTTGCAGTTTTAGCGATTGGGAAGTCCAAGATGGAGGTATCAGAGTATTTGGTATCTGGGGAGGATCCTATTCTTCATGGATTGCACATTCTTCTTGCATCCTCACATGACAGAAGGACAAAAAAGGGGCACAGTGTTCCGTAAATAGAATGAGAGATGAAAGGGCAAGCAGATCTGGAATCCTAGGTACTTCCTCCAGCCTCTCTGGAAGGGCTCCATTCATGACGGTGGAGCCCTCAAGGAGACCTAAGCATCTCACAGAGGCCCTGCCTTCTACACCATCACTTCGGGGTGTAAATTCTAACACATGAATTTTGGGGGAACACGTATGTGCAAACCTAGTAGCCTGAGACTCAAACAAGCAGTCTTCTGCCTTCTCCCTTACAATTCACTTTGTTGAGACCTCTGAGCATAATCTTCCTGCGCCACCACTGTTGTAGTATCACTATAGCCTCTTACATCTGTAGAGAATCTTAGTCATGACTTTCAGAACCTTCTGCACACATCTCTTCTTGCTTCATCCTTGGGACATCTCAATAGCTGCTTATCATTTGACTGATGAGGAATCTTAGGCTCAAAAACTTCAAGTGATGACTTCACAATTAATAAATGACAGGGTTGAAATGGGAACCTTGAATTTCTGGGCTTTAGCCCATCATTCTTCTTCTACAGTTTACTTTCTACCAAGCCACAGAACGTACTATCAGAGAGTCCCTGTTGTCCTTTTGGCAACCCCATAGCCTCAGTGTGGCTTTCCATGTTCTCCTCAGACAGGCACCTGCGCCTGCCTGACCTCCTCTCTCCCTCTTTCCAACACACACCAGTTGCTCATGCATATTAACGCACTCACCTGGAACATCATCCCTTCTGTCTTTTAACATAGCCAAATTCTAAGTATCTGGCAGATCTGATCTTCCACCAAAAACAATTAATGTCGGAACTGCACATTCATACATTTAAGTTGTATTCAATTGATATAATTTGTACTAAACCATACTTGTTCAATTATTTGTTAAACTGCCTTAGTTAAACTTTATAATGTTTAAGTGTTTACAGTTCTGAAGTCTTGTTTCTGTTGGAAGACCAGATTTTTCTTTTTCTGGTAAAGGGTGGTATCAGATTCCTTCACCCACAAACATATACCAGAGTCTCTCACAGAGTAGATATTACACAACAGAAGTGGGAATAACTTATTTAGGTTTTTAATGTAGTGTCTAGCACTCTATGAGAATCCAGTCACTGAAATGACTGGAGGTAGGAGGAGAAGGCAGAATTTCAGTCTTAGGGGAAGTGAGGAACCACAAGGGCTCTAAGGCACGTGGGACAGCGGCCCAGACCTGAGACTAGATAGAGAGAGAGCAGAGCAGAGAGCAAGGCTGACATGATGCTCCTTATACATCACCTGCTTGCTCAATACGGGAAATTAGCTTCAATACTGGGCCAGGGCTGAACTATAGGTGGAAGTTAAGTAGCTCCTAGGAGACAAAGAGAGAGTGGAATGGTAAGGAAAAAAAAAAAAAAAGAGAAAAAGAGACCAGGCAGATCACTGGTATTTTAGAAAAGTTAACCTTTCGAAAGGGGGTTTCTATACATGAGATCTAGCACTCCTGCTGCTGATCATAAAAAACAGCACTCATTTCAAAAATCCACAGAATTCTCTAAAACATCTAGCCCACATTTGTTTTTGTAAAAAAGCATTTTATGGGAATAGGGACAATCAACTTTTTTTTTTCTTTTGGTTTTTTTTTTTTTTTTTTGGTACCAGGCTCGAACTCATGACCTCGTGCTTCCCAGGCAGGCGCTTTGTGCCACTGAGCTAAATCCCCGGCCCTGACAATCAGTTTGTTTAAGCACTAACTCTGGATATTTCTGCACTGCACAGTTGGAGTGGAATAGTGGCAGCCTAGTCCATGCAGCTCACAAAGCCTGAAATCTGGCCCTTTACAAAAGTTGGCTGACCTCTGCTCTAAAATCTAGTTCTGCTTTTTATTAGGAGAGCACAAACTGATTTTTGGCAAGGGAGTCCCAGAAACTGTCAGTAGCCCCAGAAAGTTCAGGAAGTTTCCTTCTGTCACTGACAGCACTGCACTTGGGTTTATGACCTTATCACTGAGGCATTCCATCTTACGTGTCTATTTGTGAAGCTGAGATTGTTTTACCGACTATGTGACATGGGCCTGAATATTTTCAGCATTTGGATATTATTACTGCCTAATTTTTATGTTCAAAAGAAATATGATGGACAAAAACAATATGAGTTGCTCACACAGTTGTCAAAAAGTCAGAGCAACAATTTACTTAACTGATCAGGAAAGAGGTAGCAGAACTGGGTCTTTTTGGTTTGATTTTGGCCGTACTGGGGATTGAACCCAGAGCCTCCAGCATGCTATTCAAGCACTGAGCTACATCCCCAGCCCTGGATGTAGCAGATTTTTAACTTAATAAAAGTATATTGATCCCATTATGTATATTATTTTTAATAGAATCCTTTCTTAAGTGGATTTTGTAAATTTTCTCTTATCCACAGAACATACTGAGCATAATTTTACCTTTTTTCTGCTGACTCAGAATCATCATAATAAAATTCATTGCACTATAGATTTCTGAGGCCACTAAGGGTTGGAGGCTAATTGAGCCAACACAGAGGAGCTGAGAAAACAGATTTTACAGTTCTCGTACGTATTTGCATTTTTCCTCTCACTCTCAGCAGTCATTCTGTAGCAGGACACCAGGACTGAAAAGTGATCTAAATCAGCTACCAAGCTCATGCCAAAATTCCTAGACACCCCTCAACCCCAAAGTGTCCATGTAGAGGGACGGTTTGGACCATTTTAGTTCACCAAATCATCACATATTGACAACATGCCTACCCTGGGCCCAACACAGTGTTAACCTCAATGATTATTAGCCATTACTAGTCATCAATAAGGGGATCTGTTCTTAAAATATATAGGGTTCCAACCTTGGTAGAAGACCTAACATGACTGCATGTGGATGAGACAGACCTGCTTTTTATAGTTTCACACGCTGCTCACTAGCTCATCGGATGTTATTTTATAAAGCTCAAATATTCACATTCGGGGCTCTGCTTATACATTCACTGCATTTTCTGGTAATACTGAACAATATCTAAAGGGACAAGGAGAGAGTTTATGAGCATTTACAGTACTTGCTTCCCACATTCACGATTCGACCTGACGACAGTGATGAGAGGTGGCTTCCAGAATAGAAATTTCCTTGTATTATACAGTAACACTCACAGAATCATTTTACAACAACTAATGTTCTGCTCTTCAAGTACTTTCTAAAGGTCCAAGACATCAGGGAGGCTTGATGTGCTGCTGCTGCTGCTCTAACTTGTCATCTTGCTTCACTGTCACATGACAAACTAAAAGAAAGCTCTAAATATTGCTATCTAATCAAGCAGGATTAACCAAACTGTGAGACTTTTTTCCATTACAAGAGAAAGTAACAATTCCTAAGACACAAACATCAAATATAATACAAAGAAGAAAAAGTCACATGGAGAAAGAGAAATAGAAGAGAGAAATAAACAAGACAGGTAAGAAGAAATGGGTTCAGGGAACCAGAGGGAGATGTTGCTAAGAGGAAAGATAAATGTCAGTTGCAGGAAGCATGCATTTGTAGTTCCAACTGCTCAGGAGACTGAGGTGAGAGATCACTTGAGTCCAAGAGTTCAAGACCAGCCTGGGCAACATAGAAAGACATCATTTCGATTAATTAATTGATTGATTAATTAATTTCAAAACACAGGACAAAAATGAGGGAGACACAGAAGAGAAATATTTGCCCAAGATGTCTCATCATGCTGCAAGAAGATCACAAACGAAGGGCTAGTTAGCTATAAGAATAAGTTGTGAAGAACCTCAGGGGAAGCCTGAGCGGCCTGGCCGAAGGATGGCACTTTCTGCCGCCCAATCCTCACCAGATCTGGTGCCACCTGAGGACAGCTGGGTCTCAGCTCCCTCAGATCAGCTGCTGTTTGGAGCAGTGTGGTGACCTGGGTTTAAGACAAAAGTGGATCAGTGAGAAACTAGAACTAGCAATGAAAGCAGAAACACATTTGAATCAGGATTAAGTAGAAGGTTTAGCCTACACAACAGAAAGAAATTTGATGAATGAAAGACTAGAACAGAATAAATTAAGCCGTCACTATGTGAAGTAATGAAAAACCCAGAAGTGTCAACTGAAAACCTAGAAAAGTTTAGTAAGTCTGAGTCAATATCGTTCATAAAAAACAAAAAGAAGATATAATAGATGGAAAAACCCTGAATATAACAGCAGCCAACACAATAAAAAACCTAGGAATAAACTTAACAGGAATGTGAAGGAAGTAGGTGAAGAAAACTATCAAGCATTTTTAAAGGACAGACAAACGTTCAGTGAAAAAGCATAGCAGGTCTTGGAAAGAAAAGCCTGATATCATAAAGATGTCATTCTTCTTAACCCCAAAGTCAAACACAATTCCCATAAAAAAGAATAGCAGGGAAGGTTGAGAAAAAGAGTAGTAAGAGGAAACTAGCCCTAGTAGATAGTAAGGTGTTTTATATATAGACCCTTAACAATTAAAACAGTACAAAACAATCACATGAATATGTAGATAGATCAGTAGAACAGAATAGAAAACCCAGAAAATAAACCAAACACTTTCAGTAATTTAATATATGATTAAAATGGCATTTTGCACCAGTGGAGAAAAACCATTCAATAAATGTTGTTGGAAGAGCTGAAGAGCCAATTGGGAAATGATAAAGTTGAAATCATACTCACACTAGCATAAACTATCTTCAAATGGAGCAAAAATTAATATGTTAAACATGAAACCCACAAAATAGAAGTTACCATAAAACGAGAAAACCTGATATTATCTGCCTCCTATTGGAAGAACATACCACCTATGAAGTAGTCTTTTTAAAAAATTTAATGTAAATCTGATAGCATCTTCATTTCTACCAACTTACAGAAATTACAGAGGGTAGACAAGGATATAAACTACGCTGCAGTGATACAATCAGCAAAATCCACTGTGGGAGGCTCAACAGAACAAACGGTGTTCTAAAAAAAAAAGGAAGAAAGGAAGGAAAGAAGAAAGGGAGGGAGGGAAGGGAGGAAAGGAGAGAGATATAAGGAGATGGCAGGTAAGCCCCTCTGGATTAAGAGATATAAAGACACATCACCTTAGCTCAGGCACTCATTACCTCTTGCCTCCTGTCAACTTCTTCAAAAATTTCTACTTGTGAGCTTTTATTCTAGTCATTACAAACTTTAGGCCTGCTGCGTTTGTGTTTTTTAGTTTGTGTTTATCACTGTTTGTGATAACACTGTTGTTGTGTTTATCACTGGTTTGTTAATTTTTCTTTCCCTTTAATTTCTAAAAAGATAATAAATTCCCTTAGGTAAAAAATTCAAAAGTTAAAAAAGGGTATGATGTGAATCCCAGTTCTAATGCTTATTTCTCCCTTCCGAAGATAGCACTGTTTTTAGTTTTATATGAATATATGTAGAGATTTTTAATGCATTTGTAAGAAAAAAATTTTTTTTGAGCTAGGCTCTCACTGTATAGCCCAGGCTGGCCTTGAACTAAGAAAATATTAACCTCCATTCTTTTTTTCCCTTGTAACAAATATGCATGCCAAACACACTGCTCTTGCTCTTTTCACTAAGTATCACAACAGCTTCCCAACGCAACGTCCTGACTGCAGTCTTGTACGTTCTCACCCACGCTCTATGTCATTCCAAAAAGCAGATCTGCTCATGCTTAGAAGCGTTCGGTGTCTCCCTCTTTCCTACAGGATCCCTCTTATCTCCCTGGCACTGCCAAAGCGTCAATTATCTTTTGTACTTTAGCCATGGCCTACTGCTTCTCAGGGGTCCAACCTATCACCCCTCATGACAAATCCTAAACTTCAAGCACACCAGGTTAGTGGTTGGATTCTCAAGATACCTAGCACGATTTTTTCTTCTTTGTTCCTAGAACCTCTTTTCTTTCTTCTATTTAGGGAACTTCCTCTTTCTAGCTAACCTTCAATTCCCAGCTACAATACTCCACCCTTTCAGAAGCCTGCTGTCATCTTCCGCTAGCAGAACTTCTTCCATTATGTGCACAGAGTCCTCTGGCAAACCTATAACATAATCCATGTCACAGTACCACCCTCTTATATGCTCTGATCAATATTTAATCAATGAATAGTCATGCTTTACACCCAAGCCAGCTTTCCTCCCAAGGGTCTAAGTTCAAAGAATGGGATTCCAGAAAGAATCTCAACAAACAGGCTCCAAAAAAATTTACCAGTCCACTGAAATTAATTTACCATCTTATCTTCATTCTAAGTGGAATCAACCCCTTGTATTATCCACTCTGCACATCAAAAGTTGCAGTGCAGCCCCTCCCAGCACATTCTTGGCCTCCTTAAAACAAGCCTGAGTTCTCCTGGGGCATTTGCCAGCTGAATCCCACTGTCTCAATGATCCTCCTCAGTGAGCAGAGTGAAGCTCAAAGAGTTTGTTTATGGAGACCAAGAGTCAGTCAGGAGAGCAAGGACTTACAAACTCCCACATCCTCCTAATTAGATCTCCCAGAAAGCAAAGGACTTGTTCACTCATCTGGTTCTTGTACGTTTAGGAGTATTTGTCTGCAGAAATACACTGCACCAGAGAGGCAAAGACAGCACAGAAGGAGGGCAGAAGCTCCTGTAATTGGCCCCCCAGGTCAGGGTGCTGCCTCCACTGTGTGGGCTTCTCAGGGCTTTTACTTCTCCTCTTCTTTATTTCACTCAAATGTGGTATTCTTATCTCCTTTCTTGTATTTTAACAAATATCCTCATTTAGTTTCCTCATATTACTTCCCTGCAGTGACAGCACATTGCTGACCTCAATGCTCCAAATGGCCATTTAAATCTCTGACCCTAAACCTTTTATGACTTTTTACATCTGAGCACTGATCTAAATCACTGTATCTAACTACTGTCTGTACCATATTAGGTACTAGTAAAACTGGGATCACAGGACTTTAAATTGGAAGATAGCAAGTGATCATCTAATGAGCCAATGTTACACTGAACTTAGTAAACAGCAAGAGGAATCTATTTGTCCAGGGTTCCATCAGTTGACTTCAGATCCTTGAACAGAGTTTATTTTCCTAACATTTACTTTACTGTTATTTCCACCACAGTAAGCTATCTCTATTCCTTTTATATTATTTCTTTAATCTTGGAAAACCCATTTTCAAATTTGTTTCATAACAAATTTGTTATGGTCTAGCTGTGGTCTGGTTTCTAGGCTCCTCAAAAGAAGGGATCCCCTGCTATCAGGAGCTTCTTCTTGAATTACCTTCAAATTCCTTCTCACCACAGGGAGTAGAGGAGGAAGCGAGACCCACGTTATCCATTTCCAGTTAGATGAGTCCCTCTTCAATTCGCCTGCCCCTCAGAAGGCTCTGTGACCCGCTACTGATTATTCCATAACATCTCACATTCAGGAAGCTGTATCCAGGCCAATCAAGGTCAGAAGGCAGACAAGACTCCACTGCAACTACTTGGCCAAGTGCCAGGAAAGATGGTAGATTTATTGCTCTGTGTTATAGCTCAAAATAAATGAAAGAAACAAGTATCATTATAAAATAAATAATTCTTGTGAGATTCTTCCTGCATTCACCCAAATGTCTCGTGGGGCACAAATTACTTCTGTATACTCTAAGAAGAAAATTCCTATATATTCAAGTAGACATCAGTTTGGCTTAACTTGTGTCCCCTCCCCCATGATTAGCTGAACTCCTAATACCTAGTACCTCAGAATATGATCTCATTTAGAGATAAGGTCTTTACAGAGGTCATCAAGCTAAAGTATGGTCATTAAGATGTGCTGTAGTCCAATATGACTGATGTCCTCAGAAAAAGAGGAAATTTGGACACAGAAACACATGTAGAAAAAAACAAAGTAAAGACACAGGGACAACATCACGCACAAGCCAAGGAACACCTGAGGCTACCATGAACTGGGAGAGACTGAAACATTCTCCTTTATGGCATTCAGGAGGAACCAGTCCTGTGACACCTGATGTCACACTTCCAGCTGCCAGAGCAGTGAGACAATGGATTTCTGCAGCTTAAGCCACACAGTGTGTGATACTCGTTAGGCAAGTCCTAATAAACGAGTGCACCATCTGATAAGCAATGAGGCTCCGAAAACCCCAGGCAGTGCTGCTAGGAATCAACCCTGCCCAACAGAAGGCTCACTTCTGAATGGTACCAGAGGCATATAGCTTAGTTTACCACAGAAAATAGATTCAAGACATTTTCCACTTTGGAATAATTGTCATATTTCCACAAGGGCCAATCTTAAATGATGCTTCTCTCCAAATAATGCACTGCCACTTTTGCAAACCAAGGTATAGAAAGTAGTCACACACAGATGACACACGCTCATCAACACACATGCATGCACAGAGAGTATATCCCTGTATTTGGCCTCAAATAGACTGTCAGTGCCCAGAGTTGCTGGGACTGTCATTTCATGTGATTCCTGTCAGTTTAGCAGAAGGGACTGGAACAGCTGCATCTTCAGTACACATCATTGTCTTAAAAAGATGCCCAGAGTGAATTACAATTAAATTACAGAGCTGTCAAAAAGGGTTATAATTATAGCATTTATTCACTGCATTTACAAGCCAGACATACACAAAAGGAACTTAAATCTGAAGAAAAAAGGACAGAAAACCCACTCTGCATCACTTACCTCAGCAGGAAATCTGGGTGAGGGAGAAGGGAAGAAACCCCTTTCTAACAACAGCACTGCTTTGTGATTCCAGAGGGTCTTCCATCCAGAAGCTGGAGGTTCCGCAAGCCACCATCTGGTGGCCACTCCTCTCTCCTTCAGTGTTGGGAAAGGAGGGCCAGCAGGGCCACCAGGACTCTCCCGAAGCTCCAGACAAGCAAGGGAGGAGCTGGGACTGAACCCAGAGCAAGGGCAGCTCCCCCAGGGGGCAGAGCAAAGGAATCAAAATCAGTCCAGTTGGGCCTGCTGCTTGCTGGGCTCCCTCTGCATAAGCGTATTAATTGAGCCAGCAGTTATTTATCATGTGGCTCTCTGGGAAGCTTGGAAGTCATTCTCACTTCTCCTGCTACAATGACACAAGGTAAGAGAGAGGAAGAACAGCCCCACACGCCATTTATGTTAGCCAATTTGGTACTAATCAATAATGCATCTCACACCACTGGAAGAATGGTGCCACTCAGTCACCTCCGACCTCAGCATCCGGAAGACAAACTGAAGACAGTAACGCCTGTGCAGTGAGCAAACTCCCTGAGTACAAAAACACAAAACAAAACTAACAGTATCGCCATCCACGTTTGAATCAAGTAATTAATGCTTACTTTTCTACCTCTAGGTCCAAGATGCTGTGCTAGAAACTGGCAGGGATGCAGAGAGGGCCTGATTTACACTTGTTTCTCAAGAGCTTATCCAGTAGTTGAAAATATAAGATACACAGAAAAATGAAGCAAGACAAGACAGAGTATATACACTATGATAAATTACTAATTCAGCCCTATGCAGAAATACAGAGGACTAAACGTTCATGTACTCCCAAAATTTGCATGTTGTTCTCTTAACCCCTACATCATGGTATTAGGCAATACCTAATTATTAGGGACCTCTGGGAGGTGATTAGGTCAGAAAGGTGGAACCCTCAGGAAGGAGACTAGTGCCTTTACAGAAAAGGCTAGCGAGTGTTCCCTCACCCTTCCATCATGTGAAGTTCCAGTAAGAAAAGGCACTTCTCTAGC
>RJWT010005923.1:0-30034 GCA_004365215.1 Cuniculus paca | reverse complement strand
CTGTACAGGAATACAGAGATATAGGATTCCCTAGTTCCTCACTCTCCTTAGAAAGCAATTATAGCTCAGCACCTAAAACACATTATGTTCTTACTTCTCCTTTTTGATGACATGGATTTATACCTCCTATGTTATATTTCTCTTTATCTTTATTTACTTATTTAGTTAGTTAGTTAACTAGTTGATTAGTTGGTTAGTTAGTTTTGGTGTGCATGGCCTTGCACATGCCAAGCAAGTGCTCTACCACTGAGCTACACCAGCAGCCCACAGTTCACTTTGATTCTGTCGTGTGTCTCCTATTTTTTTCCTGGATTATTGCTTCTTTAAATGGATTCTGTTTAAAAAAAAAACAACAACTACTTTTTTCTTCCTTGTTGCAAATTTATGAATTCTATTATTTTTGATGTTATCTTTTTTATATTTTTAATACCTATGTTTATTTAAAAACTGTTAGTTGTAACTTTACCCTTGGAAATTTGAACAATACGAAAGTACTTTTATCTAATTATTACTACCTACTAAATTTCCTATCCTTGACTTTTTATACGTGGATTCTAACATTTCTTTCAAACAGGTTTCCAGTCTAGACAACTTAGACTTAATTACTGGCTTATCATTCAAGGAATTCAGACGAAGTATAATTTGAATACTAGGTCTGAATCAGTATATCATTTTTACCAAGCCTTATTAGTGTTCACTACTGAGCATTGTACTTGTTTATTCATCAGGAGACATATGAACGACAATTACAAGTGTGAAAACAAGGCCCTTGACAGAAAAGACTCAATTTTACATCATATGTAAAGGGGCGCATGGGACATCAAACATTTACATTTTAACCACAAGAAGCCTTCTTTTTCGTTTTAAAGACTACATCAATGTAATGTACTTCTCATTTTTACAAGTAGATTTGTTTTGTTCACTGCATTTAGTTGACTTTTCTATTGAAAGCATGATGACCATCATCCTTGCAACATTGTACAGTGCCTACTGCTCAACTCTCCCGAGACCTTTCTGATATTAGCCTCACAAAACACCAAAACACCTATTTCTACTAATTTTCTTTTATAACATTTTAAACTGACATATAATTATATAGGAGCATACAGTTTGATAATTCAATACATGTATACAGTGTATACTGATCTAGTTGCAGCAATTAGCATTTCCATCTCCTTAAACATTTATCATTTATTTGTGTTTGTAGACCATGAATTTCTCTTCCTTTATATAATAGATAGTAAATTGTAGATTTTAGTTACCCTACTATGATGTAGAAGACTAGAATTTATTTCTTCTATCTGTATTTTGACAACCCCAACCCAGCTTCTCTCCTTTCTTAGCCTCTAGTAATCACTATCCTACTCTCCTCTATGGAATTCACCTTCTTAGTATTCACATGTGATCAAGAACATAATGTATTTGTTTTCCTGTGTGTGACTTATTTCAGTTACCATAATTGCTTCTAGTGCCACATGTTTGGCTGAAAATGACAGGATACAATTTTTCTCATGCCAGATAATATTCCATTGTGTGATTCGCTAGATTTTCTTTATCTGTCCAGGAGATGATAGACAATTAGCTTAATTCCATAGGTTGGTCATTGTGAATAGTTCTCCAATAAACATGGGAGTACATATATCTCTTTGATTTCCTAATTTTATTTCCTTTGGATATATACTCAGATGGTAGATAGCTGCATTAAATGCTATCCTGACTTTTAGGTTTGAAAGAAACTACCAAATTGCTTTCATAATGGCAGTACTAATTTACATTTCCATGAAGTTGTGTAAAAATTCTCTTTCTCTACACTGTAACCAGGACTGGTCCTGTTTTGTTTTGTTTTGTTTTGTTCTGTTTCTTGTTTTACCAATAACAGCTATTCTTACAGGGGTGAGATAACATCTCATTGTAGCTTTAATTTGCATTTCCTTCATGATTTTTGATCGTATGGGTCACTTTGCTCCCACTTGGACAAAATGCAGTACTTGACACCTGAAACTTGAAGAAAAGGCTTATTTAGCTCATAGTTTCCAGTAGGTTCAGTCTAGAGTTGACTAGCTACAAGTGAGACTCTGTCTCAAAAAGACAAGAAAGACAAAAAGACAAAATATCATGGCATCCAGGAAGCAGAGAGAGTACAGAGGAGGCAGCAACAAGAATACATGCTCCAGGTCACACCCCCGCAGTGACCCATTTCCGACTGGTCCCACCTCCAGCAGTACATATAGTTACTGAACTCACCAAAAGAACTCACTGAAGAGTACAGCCCCACCGTGACTCAATCTCCTTCCAAACACATGAGACTTTTGGAGGACATTTTAGAGCTAAGTCATAATAAAGACTTAGAGCAGTTTTTCATATACTTGCTGGTCATTTATACACTTCTTTTGAGAATAAGATTATTTGTCCATTTTTAATCAAATTATCCAGGTTTTGCTGTTGGTTCTTAATATCCTTTTGTGTTCTTTTATTTCCCCTTTAAGAGACAAAGATTCACTGTGTCTCATGAAATCCTCTGACCTCAGGCTCCTATATAGCTGGGATTACAAGTGCATGCTACACTAGGCACTGAGTTCTTAATATTCTGGATAGTAATCCTTTGTCAGACAAATAGATTGCAAATATTTCTTCCAATTTATAAATTGTTTCTTCCTCTGTTGATTACCTCGTTCATTACACAAAGGTGTTTTAATTTGGTATAATCCATTTGTCAATTTTTGCTTCTATTCCCGGACATTTGGGTCTTAACCCACAATCATTGTCTTGAAGTATTTTATTTTAGTAGTTTTATATTTTTACATCCTATGTTTAGGTCTTGGATGAATTTTGTTTTTACTTCCATATTTGGTGGGAGATAGGAGCTGAGTGTAGTTTTTCTGCATATAGATATCCTATTTTCCCAGAACAATTTGTTAAAGAGGCTGTCCTTTCTCCAGTGTATGTTTGTAGTGCTTTTGTTGAAAACCAGCTGGCTTTACTTTTGAATTTTCCTTTCTGTTCCATTGGTCTGTGTGTCAGTTTTGATGCCAATTAATTCTTTTTCTTTTTTCTTTTTAATGAAGGCTTCAGCATCCTTTCCAGATTAAGTAGCCCAAAGACTCACAACTCCTATTTCATCAGCTGAAATTTTTCTCTGTATATTTCACTTCAAAATCTTTCTCTTTCTTCTGAAAACAGATTCACAGAAAGAAAACCTCTGCGAATCACAGATGGCAAACTACTAGGCCTGTCCATAAAAAATTGATACTAAAGTGATGTAATATATTTCTATTACAAATAAATTTGCATGAACTGAATGACACAGCTCTATAATTGACAAAAACACAACATCCTAGAGCAGATTTTGATGTTTTATGAAGCATGAATATCGGACACAAAGTTTTTATCTTTCCTGAAAGATTTAAATTTTTCTACTCTCCTGGCATAATATGTTACATATGTCTATGATTATCTTTCAACTTTATTATGTTTGAATGCATACCAATGTGTCATCTAAATGCAGTCATAAATGGCATAAAAGATTTTTTTCATTTGATTTTTCTGATTACTCAAAAAAGGAAATGTCATTAACCCACATCACATTTACTAGACAGCTTCTAATATGTTTCTGAATCCCATGCTTAGTGCATTTCCCTTATTTCCACTGTAAGTTTTCCTTTATCATGAGTTTCAAATTATCTTATTGTTTTGTTTTTCTACCACCAATCCTTACTCACTCGCCAAAAGATATTCCTTGCCAAACAAGTGTTTTGCATCTTAGTAGGCAATAGTTTTTCTGTTGAATGAAAGAAAATTCCCCTGCAGTGTCAGCCCTGTAAATTCCTATTTTTAGTTTAGTAATTCTTTAAATGTGTGATGACTGAATAAATTAGCTGCACAGTACAAACTTGGATTTTTATCTCACATTAAATGTTTATTGATTTACATTAACCTGATCAAATTGATGGAACCCTGATGATGCTGCTTCCAGCATTCCACTGCCATGCCAGTTTTAATGCTGCTTGCTACTGGTTCCTCTTTGGCAAATGCAGTTCTCATCCAATAACTATCTCCTCCAAAACTCCTCACAGTTCCCTGTTACTGAGAGAATCCCATGCTTAAAACATACTCTACCATCCCCAAACTTCCAGCAACTAGAAGGTCGCTTGAACTCTGAAAAAAAGATAGGTCGTATTAAAACCTCAATAGGTCATGAAGAAAAGAACTCACACACTTTCACTGCTTTTTCTTCACACATCTGTACATAACTTATAAAAGAATCCTAGAAACACAGAAGTTCTGTTCATTCCAAATGTCTTGTTTCTTTTGCCTCGTCTTACTCCACTTCCACGGTTCTAATTTACAACCTTCTAATGCTTATGTGGGCTTTTTCAAGGTTTTCTAATTCACTTGTCAGAATGAATCTTACTGTTCTTGGTCCAGTCCTCTTCTTACTCTGTACCCCATGGGTTGGTAGCAGAATTTGCTCGAATCCTTTCCTTCTGCAGGAGCTGACTCTCATGGAACCCTGGTGTTCACACAAACATCATTTTAAACTGAAGACATCTAAGATTCAACAGATGCATAAAGAAGCCTTCTTGGAGCTTCTCTTTCTGGGAGCAGCTTTTTTTCTTATCCCCAAAGAATATGATAAGACTTGCTCTTATCACTCTTCTTTCTTGTTGACTGGGTAAGATTTTCCTTTTTTATTGTATGTTTGCATTACACAGTGAATGTGCTCATCTTGGGGATTGATACATATGCACATTACATCTTGATGATCTTTACACACCCGATCCATCTTCCCACTTCTTCTTCCCCTCCTTCCCAGATCTCCTTCCCATCTCTACAGTCTACCTCCCTGCTTCTTAACGTCTTAAATTATTTTTATATTAAATTATTTTTATTCTTTAAATTATTTTTATATTACATCATTTTTGTTCTTTAAATTATTTTTATTTTCAGACTCTCATATTAGAGAAACCATGGGATATTTAACATCTGTGTCTGACTTATTTCATTTAGTGTTATGGTCTCATTGACTCTCATTTGTTCTCCTGAAACCCCTTGGTCTTTCTAAAATAACGTTTTTGTTCTTCCCTTACTCCTCATCTCTTGTTAAGATAGAGAATTCATCATCTAACTTTAGCCTTTTAACAGCTTTCCCCTTTTATTATTTCCTTGGCACTGAACAAACTTGTTTTCCTTCAGTTAATCTGTCCTTTGTTTGCCAGTTACATTGCCGGCTCTCAGACACTGAACACAAAGAGGAGAAGAAAAGCTGTTTTCCTCTTTGACATCTCCTCGTCCTGCTTTTAGTGGGATAAGATCTGACATTCACCTATGTTTTCAGTGTTTTTGTCCTGCTCCTTCTCCACTCCCAGCTCCTAGTGTCAGATCCCATCAGATGCCCTGTTAACTGGCCTCAGATCTCCGTACTTGGCTTGCAACAATCTGTTGTGCGCGAGGATCAGGAAAGCTACACACTGTTCAAAGTCCTGCTCAACTATTTATCACATTTTTGAAGTTTTCATCATTGCTCTTTGTGAAGATTCAGTTACTCATTCCTTCCTCTGTTATCAATATCTTGAATGTGCAGTGATTCTCCCCTTGCTTGCATCTCTCAGCTACCACTGATATTAGGATTATTAGTAACTTTACGACCTTTAACTTTTCAAGGGTAGAAAAATAAAAATACTGTTTCTGAACACTGCTTTTCACCAGGTTTTGAAACGGGAAGAGAGCATAAAATTTCCTCTGAGGCAAAGAGGTGCCAAGATATACCTATTATAAAATAAACAAGAGTAAAGCATGTAAATAAAGACATGGTATGATAATGAAAAAATTAATCTTACTTTTTTTGAAAAAATGTTTTATTACTTTTTATTGACTTTGACCAGTATCTCACAAGCTGAATACCAAAGGCACATCAATGCTATCTCCAAGTCAGCCTACCAAAGGAGAGATAATCACCCATCTGCAGCACTGTAATGTGCCCTTAGACACAAAAGGTACACAAGCAGACATGCCTCATGGTATCTGACCCATCCTACATAGGACTCTTCAGAGGTGTGTTCACATAATTCCACAGATTCTATTATAGCTGTGTCTAGACTTGCCTTGAATAGCTCTGATAATAGCAAATCCCACACCTCCTATCTCAAGTTGTTCCATTAACAATTGTAAAATTTTTAGCAACTAAGGAAACAAACTGCGTGTGTACAGATTTACAACAACTTGCTGCCTTACTTCTATTGATAGATTAAGACAGAGCTTTGAAAAAGCGACTAGAGGATTGCCAATATATTAAAAAGCAAAGCAAAAAAGATTTCTTTCTTTCATTGATGTAATAAGACTGGAGAACCTAGAGCTTTCTTGTTCACAACCTTGTTTTATAAATGGTGACTGAACTCCAGACTAGTAAACAATCTTTAAAATTAGCTGACTTGTAGATAAGCCAGGACTAGAACATTAACCTCCCCAATTTCACGTATTCCCTTTCCATGGTAACGTCTTCAAAATTTAAACTGGACAAGATTTCATTTTTTAATTTCTGCTACCTTTACATTATATATTGTCTATATTACATATTTTGACAAAATAAATTTCATTTAAAGTTATTGAATTCATCACATGTCCCCTGCCTGCTACCCCAGTGCCCACCAGCTGAACCAGGTGCTCTGTAACTACTAATATAGCCCTTTTCATTAGCTTGAGAAGAATTCTTTACTCCTTAAAGTTTCTTAGGGACATGGTGTTACATTTACATGATGGGTTTGGAGGGGCAGACTCTGAGAAGAGAAGATAAAGATTTAGGAAACACTATTACAGGAATCTATAAGAATCCAGAAAGAAGTGTAGTGGAGATTAGGACATCCCTTTTGCTTGAAAGAAAAGAGACTGGGTGGTGAGTCGGCTGGTGAGACATTGCCAAGTCAGGCTCCAGAGATACGGACTGCAGGAAACTAAGGAGGAGGGGAACACCTGAAGTTCTGGTTTAAATCCTTTTTATGATTAAACAAAAGTGGAATGTTGTTATTGCTAGGTCTGTTTGAAATATATCCGTAACCATGTCTTGCTGCAGAACTTTTGGCTTTATTTGAGCAAAAATAGGTAAACAAGTTAAATTCTTAAATAACTAGGTTTAAGTTCATTTAAGAATAAGATCATCTAAACCAGAATTTGTCAGACTATGGCCCATTTTTATATGGTTCATGATCTATGAAGTTTCACATTTTTGAAGGGTTACAACAACAACAAAAAATGGCAAATCCTAAAACATGTACTAGCTGGCCCTTTATGGAATACATTTGCTGGGCCCAGACATAAACAAAGAACAAAGGCTTTTAGAATTCGTCTAAGTATTTGGGGTTTAAGATCTTAGAAATAAAGACTGAGATTACATCCTGAAGGGCAGGTTGTCTAAAAGACAGTGAATTTTTGCTCTGTGCCCCTCGGTTACATCCTGGATGGTGGGGCGACTGGACGACAGTGAGTTCGCAATCAGGACCTTCTCCATTGCATCCCGGCAGGCGGGGCTGGCTGGAACAGTGGAAGACCAACAGGAACCCCAAGACCCAGGACGACAGCATGCTGCACAGACACACAAATACCTTTAGAGGGTAAAGTAATTAGCGAGGCCAGTAACATGGAAGTTTCTAAAGCAACATCGAGGAGATAGCATTTGGACTGTGCAGAATTCCACTGACAGAAGACCACTCCCACCCCCCACATCCAGAGGCCAAGATGGGCTCCATACCCAGTATGTCTCTGGGATGTAACATGGACATTATCACAGAACTATAAACACCAGAAGAAGATAGGTTCTTGGGTCACCTATAAAGAATCAACTACATCTGGAGGACATCCCTGAGGAATGGACATCTCCATTCCTCCTTGTGAAAAGCCTCAATGCTAGTGGTAGAGTTATATATCATGGGAGGTTGGAGGGCATCAACATAAAAGACAAAATAAAAGAAAAAAGTGAAGTGGAGAATGACAAGAGGTAGGGTACGGCTCCAGACCCCCAGCTCACCCAGGAAAGGCCTGGAACTCAACGAGGATGAAGTTGGAAGTCAAACACTGGAAGTCTCTAAAACGATAACAACTGAAGTGAAAAAACAAATGGAAAAAGGCTAAAGAGAAAAGGATCTCTCAGGTACAAAAATAAATGAAACTAAAAATCAAAGATCTTAGAGAAGATGCAAACAAAGGAATAGATGAACTTAGAAAAAGATAGAAACAAAAAATGCCCAACATAGGACAGAAATGAAATCCATGAAACAAATCCAAACAGAGATCCAGGAGATCAAAAGCTCTACTGAAAGTATATGCAACAGAACAAAGGAAAGAATAGAACTTCAGATCTTGAAGACAGAATTGCAACTAGTGACCATGAAAGGATAGATAACTCAAAAATAGCAAGAGACCATGGGAAATCAATCCAACAGCTACAAGATGAGGCAAGGAAGAAAACCACAGGAGTGATTGGGGTCAATGAGAAAGCTGGAGACAGCATAAATGCCATAATAATCATAAATATATATGTACCTAATACAGGAGCACCCAACTATATAAGACAATTATTGGTAGACATGGAAAATCAAATGATCAATAACAGTTTTAATGGGAGACCTCAATATCCCATCATCACTGAGAGACAGATCAACTAGACAGAAAACCAGCAAAGAAATATCAGAGCTGAACTAAACCTGTGAACAAATGGAGTTAACAGGAAGAAGCTTTGCCCTGAGGCCCCACAAGTGAGTCCTAGAGAGATCCAATAAACCCAGCGAGGGCCCAGAAAAGAAATCACACTCTGAGGCCCTGTCGCCATTGGAGGACCATTGGTGAACCACTTCCCTGTGCCTGTCCACCTCTCCGGGAACACCAGATTGTAGGAAACCTGGTGCCTACTCCAACTCACTACACCAAGGGATGGGTAGCCAATGCAGGAAGCACCCAGGATGCAACAATGGGCTGATTCTGAGGAACACAGGAAAACATCAAGAGGCAGGAGCAAAATGCAACCTCAGGCCTCCAGCCCACACCGAACAAATTCAGGAGATATAGACATAGTAGAAATTAGAGATCACACACCTGAAATTTCTGAAAAGATAACAACTGAAGTGAAGAAGTAACTTAGTTCTTACATTGTCTGGTTAATTCTACATGCCTATGTCTGATGGTCTGGACAACTATTTTGAAGATAACAAGAGGCATTATGGTAACCCTTGTTAATTCCCTATAATCTTGTTTTGAAGTACTGTATTATTTTCATTGTTTTTATTGGTTTTATTGTTTTCATTGGTTTTATTCTGTTTCATTTTGTTTGTTTCATTCTCTTTAAAAAAATAAAAGAAAAAGAAAAAAAGACTGAACACTAGGTCAGTGTAGCAGGTGGAACTTGAGGGAGTAAGCAGTGGCTGTGTCCCACATGGGTCAGACATTCAGGAGGTGTCTTGGTCAGTTTTCTCTTGTTGCTGAGATAAACACCTGACACCCAAAATTAGGGAAGAAAAGGTTTATTTAGCTTACAGTTTCTGGAGATTTCAGTTCATAATCAGCTGGCTCCAAGGCAGAGTGGCCTGCACTGGGGCAACGCTTCAAGGCAGCAGCCAGAGCAAAAGAGAATAGTGCAAGCCTCTTTTCTACCCTTAAATTGTACACAGGCCACCCCTCACCACCCCTCCCCACCCCGCAAACCTTTAGGGTATGTATAACACTCACAAAATGTCCTTGCCCTCCTTTGCACAGGATGAGAATATTTACCAAGTAAGAACCCTGGCTCCCTGCTGAGTCTCTCAGTTAAGCTTCTGAACTGCTCAAGGTGACACAATGTATCAACCATAACAGGAGGATTAGAGCTGGTGGACAGAGCTCACCTGTGCTCCTAGGCGAAGACAGAGGCTATGAGAGCCTCTGGCAGCTCTCAAGAGGCTTCCAGGCCAAGCAGAGAAGTCTGACACAAAGTCTTTTCTGAATTTGGGAAACTTTTCTTCAAAAAGCCTCTCTTAGAGTAAGGGCTATCAAAGCATTGGAGTTAAAGGTAGAATCTTTGAACAAGCCACATGGCTCAATTAGTTTCTTCATTCTTAAAATGGAAATACAATTTACATCTATTTTATAACATCGTGAAAATTAGAGTACCAAACTTTTGTGGGACCTGCCACAGATAAGTGATAAATAGAAATTATTACTGGGTTGATATTTAATTTTTGTGTGACTTAACAACTTCTAGTCTTTCAGACAGCTCAGCAAGACAGTTAAGAAGTAAATGCTAAAAGCTATTTTAATATGCAGGAGACATGGGATACTTTCCTTCTCCCCAGATAGGTTCACATGCCTGGACAGAGGAGAACTATTACTTCTATTATCATCATTGTAAGAACTGAAATGGTATGTATACATTTGTTCACAACACTTTGCTTTTCATTCCTTACGGATGAATCCCAAGTGTTTAGCAAGTACCTAAACTGCAGGGGACCCCCCCAAAGAAAAGGGTTCCAAAGAATCTGTGTGATTAAAGTTGTCTGCAGTGTTTGAAAATCAATTAAAAAATAAGCAAAGCAAAAAATAAAAAAAACCAAAAACCAAAACCAAAACAAAGCACGTGCACACACACACACACACACACACACACCAAACAGCACAACAGAAAGTCTAATAGCTTGTGTTGTGAGTTTATCAAAAATTTTCTGCGTCCTTCAAAATGTGCAGGTATCCCTAAGTTTAGAACTAGAGTTCACTTAGTAATTTTCTGTGTAATGAATTACTACATAAATGTATGCCAGATGTGTGCAAAAGATGATCTGTTATCAAAGCACTATTTTATTAATGGCTATATTTAAGTAAAAGCTGAAATAGGATTTGTTACGCCAAACTCTATGACAGCATAACATTATTTATATGGGTAGGTATGGGTAAGTAAGTGAGTTAATGTTGCAGTATTTTTAAAAGCCAGATGTTCCCCAAGCAGAGAAATATCTGGCTGTCGCAAATGATCAATTGTATAAAAAGGTCCAAGCTTTGCAAATTTCTAAACAAGATATTCAGTGAAGTTCTTCATCTACTAAATAGGCTCATTCCTGCAACCAAAACCATGGGGCTAACTGCTTCAGTTTCATGCTTAGAGATATGTTTTCCTCACTCTGGAGTGTCACTAAATTGGAAATGTCACAACCCTTGGGGGCACATGAGAAATGCATATTATTTCACATCTGTTTTTCACTTGATCCCAATGGGCCTGGTATTTCTCCAAATTGCTATGTGGAAAAACCAATTTAATTTGATTGAGGTATGAACAGAAACTTACAAGCAAAGTAGAACACTTGTTTTAAGGTTGAATGGGAGACACTGTTTTGTACTGTTATTGGTAAAAAAAGCTTCTAGGAGGGTATGGTTCTCTATATAAATCTATTTTCTTTGCTTCTACTGATGCAAATCCGACTCATTTCTTTAAGTCCAAGTTCAAAAATCATTCTAAGATTGTATGGAAAATATTTTTTTCTTTTTCTGAATACTGAGTTCATTCTCAATCCAAAGAGAACAGTGAAAATGTATTAATAAACTGAGTCAAAGACACAGCTCTTCCTAATAGCCATGTAACCTTAGTGAAGTTATTAAACTTTTCTGAGATTCATTTTTACATATGTAAACATATAGATAATGAGTGATTTTGAGAATTCGATATGGATATAAACACATTAATCAATATAAAAACATCTAAGCAGAACCTAAAGAATGCTAACTGTATTCATTTTGAAAAATAAATTGAGAATGCTAACCAACTGAACTAGCCATTCATGACAGAAAAGAAGGTTGCTGCTTCGGGTTCCTCCTCTTTTGTCCCTGTTTGTAAATGATGTCTCAATTTTAAAAACATTTTCTATGTATCAGTATGCTCGTCTTCACATACACTAAAGTTTAAAGAATGTGAAAGGCATGGTTTGGACTATCAGAACATCAAATATCACTCCTATTGCAGAGAACATAAAGCATAACAGGACTGGATTAAAGGGAAGTATTGGTGTTCTAAAGGAAGATGGACTATATCCCAATCCATCATCCTTCTGATCATTTCCACGTTCTTGCCCTTCTCCCCAGGGGGAGCTGTCAGATTAGATTTAGCACAGTCCATTCTGCAGAAGGGCCGTTTGCACACTGATAAGCAAGCAGAGCTGCTGAGGGACATTGTCTGCAGCTTGTCCCTCGAGCATTGGCTATTTATTTCACTTCTATTCCAATTGAGCACAGGCATTTACTAAATTTTGCTTGATGGTGTCACAAGATCCCTTTGAACAACACTGTTTGCAACCAGCTGGAAAAGATTGCCAAAAGAGGATACCTTGTGACCAGCTCACAGTGCTGCATTGGCATGCCTGGGATTTCTTGGGGAAAATTATCCCTTCACTGGGCAATTAAAACCCATCTGGTAATTCTGCCAGCTGAAGAATTCAGTGAATTCAGTGCCAGCTACTATCAATTGTGGATGTCGCAAATTTCCTTTGAATGAGATTTTGGAAACAGTCATCTGACAATGATATCTCCCTCGTGAAATACAGTTAAAAATAAATGATAGAGACAGGTCATTTGATCACAAAATTGGTTAGCAGAATTTTTTCACCAGTTTTGTATGGTTAACTTCTTTGGATGCCTGATAAAACCCACAGATACCTTTTTCTAATCAATAGTTTAAGTGAGTGGGATAAATGTGTAACAATGTCATGAACTGATTTTGTTGAAATAAAAGTATAAATGTTTATTAGTACCTTAGAAAATAAGTTGAAGCAGCAGATCTGAGAGTTAATGCAATTTCAAATAGCACTAAGCATAAATGTTGTATCAAGACATATATATACCACAGATCCCGGGGACGTAGCTCAGTGGCACAGCACCTGCTTGGAAAGCATGAAACCCTGAGTTTGATTTCTGGTACTAAAGCAAACAAACGAACAGACAAACAAACATACAAAGATATATGTCATTCCCTTGTATTATAAAATCAATTTTATTCCTATGGATGATATAGTCAGAAGATTGAGTAGAACTATTGAATGTGTCACCCACATTTATAAATCAAATAAATGATTACATTCCAAATAGAGACTAGTACTAATAAAAGCATCATTTCTTCATTCATAAACATAGCCCTTGATTATGAACATATGATGGGAAAAGCATTGGTCTCAGAGCGAGAAACCTTGGGTTGGCCATCTAGTGCTGATGTGTTCTAAATGTATGATCCATGCAAGCTGTTTGATAACTCCTAGGGATGTTTCTCAACCTAATTGCATACAGGGTTTTGTGAAAATCAAATGAGGTCATAACACCAATAATAATAATACTGAGCATGTGCTCTGCGTCTGACATTGTACTAATTGCTGTAACAGCATCCATCTAGAAATCTTGAACTTCCTTGGTTAGGTTAATTACTAGATATTTCATGTTTCTTGAAGCTACTCTGAATGGTATTATTTTCATAATTTCCTTCTCATCCCTAAACTAGTTGAGGAGCACTCCATCCCTTTCAATTTCTTTGAAGAGCTTGAGGAGTGTTTGTTATATAGCATCCTTAAAGGTTCTGTAGAATTCAGCAGTGAATCTATCAGGTCCTGGGCTTTTTTCAGTTTGTACTTTATTACTGTATTAATTTCGCTGCTTGTTTTTAGGTAATTATGCATACTTATGTCTTCTTGGGTTTGTTTTGGTAGTTTGTGTCTAGGAATCTGTTCATTTCTTCAAAATTTGTTGTTAATATGTTAGAATATAATTTTCCAGAGCAGTTACTACCTGCAGGATCCCCACAGTGTCTCTTGTGATTTCATCCTTTTCATTTCTAATTGCACTGATGTGAGTCTTTTCTTGCTTTGTCTTGGTAAGTCTGGCTAGTGGTTTATCTATGTATTTTTTAAAGAACCAGTTCTTTGATTCTTTGACTTTTTTAACCTGTTTTTTAGTTTCAATTTCTTTGATTTACATGCTCGTGTTTATAATTCCCCTCATAAATTTGTTTGGGGTTGGTTTATTGTTATTTCTCAGGTGTCTTAAGATTTCTCATAAGGCTGTCTATTTAAACTTGCTCTATTTTCCTAATGTGAGCATTGGATACAATGAATTTTCCTCTTAAAACTGCTTTCATAGCGTCCAAAGGGTTTTGATGAGTTGTACTCTTTTTGTCATTAACTTCCAGAAATTTTTAAATTTCTTCCTTGATTTCTTTTGTGACCCATTGGTTGCTTAGGAGTATATTGTTAATTTTCCAAGAGCTTCTGACTTTCACAAATTTTCTTGTCATTGATTTCTACTATCATTGTGCAGAAGTCAGATAGTATGCGTGTAGTTATTTCTATTGTTTTATGTTTACTTAACCAGGCTTTATGGACTAGTATATGATCTATTTTGGGAAAATTACCATGTGCTGCTGGAAAGAATACATACTCTGTTGTAGAGGGGTGGAATACATCCACTAAGTCCATTTGTTCACAGGTGTGGTTCAGCTCTAAAATTTCTTTATGGGTTTTTTGTTATTGTTGTTTAGTTGATCTCTATCTTTGAAATAAAGGGTAAAATAATAGAATATATGTGGGGGAAATATGCAGAAGGAGGAAAATGGCAAAGAATTTTTAAAAAATTAAAAAGTAAAATAAAAAGGAGAAAATGCAATCAAATAAAGAACAATAAAATTATGTTTTCTATTGTTTTGGATATGTGACTCCTTTGCTCAGCCTAGTGTTAAGAAGAAGAGCTCAAACCAGAATGCTTCTCTGCTCACACTGGAAATCCAAGGTGACAGTCTGTCCCCAGAAGGAGGCTGTGTGTAGAGATTTGCTTAAGAGTGCAAACACGGTGCCGATGTGCGTCTGCTCCTGTGTAACTCGGTCTGAAGCTGGCCTCTGCCTGCAGGAGGCTGCTCTGCATTCACCAGCCCCTGCCTCTCAGTGAGACTCTTCCCAGTCTGCTCTCCAGCTGCTGGTGGTCTCCTGTGACTATCTTTCCCCATTCACTCTGGAACTTGGCAGTGTGAAGCTGCTAAGGGGCCGCTCTGTGACGCAGCTTCCAACGGTCAGCTCTTCCCTACAGCGGCATCCCCACCAGCTCTTGCTTCGCAGTTGTAGCTCCAGGCACTTGTACTGAGGTCACTCACCAATGGTTGATTGTGGACGTCTGCTCTGGAAGCAGTGTTCCATGTTTTCCTTGCTAGTTCCAACCCCAGGTGATTCTTTTCGTCTGGATGTAGTTCTCCAGCTCTCCGTGAGCAAAACATTGTGAGTTTCACTTTGCCTTTCAGCGGGAGGCTAGCCAGCTGATGTTGGTAGCCCTGTGCAGTGTGGTCTATTTTTTCTGTACTACTTCATCCTATTTTCTTCTTCTCTTGTCAGTTCCCTTATGGTTCCCAGGCATCCTCCACTCACTTCAGTTCCTCTCCAAATTACTGTTTTCCAGACACTAGACACTTCTCCCTACTCAATGTGTTGGCTCATAAAACAATTGAGAAGAAAATCTGATGTGTAAAAATGGTATCAGTTGGAAAAAGACATTTATAAAGATGATGTAAGACTAAGAAGCCATTAGAACAATGACTAATTCAACTTCATACCTTCAGGCAAGGACTGTCAAAAGCAAAACACTTGAGTGTGTAAGAAAATGTTTTCGATACATCACAAGAAATACAAAATTGGTCAGTAGGACTTTCATATATCTACAATAAAGCAATAAGACCAAAAGCTACTAGAAATGGGAATAGGAAAATAAGTAGAGTTCACATAAAAGAAAATACAAATAAATTTTAAGCATTTGTTCAATCTCATTGACAAAATAATTCAAATTAAATTACATTAATGCTGGGCATGGTAACACATGCCTGTCATTCAAACATTCAGGAGGCTGAGGGAGCGTGATCAGCACGAGTTTGAGGCTAACCTAGATTATATAGCGAGTTCAAGGCCAAGCTGAGCTACATAGCAATACCCTATCTCAAAAACATTCCACTACCATTCCATTTGTAACCTATTCCAGCTGAAATACAGAAAAGTTTTTATAGCTCACAGAGCTGAGCATGTAAGGAAACAAATACAAAAATTACAGATGAGAGTAAAATTCACATATCTGTGAAAGGTAATTTGACAATATTTAGCATACCATATACAATGCTTATAAATGAAATATATTGGTTATAAATGAAATACATTGGTTACAAATGAAATAACTGATATATAAAATTATTCATTACAGAAATAATTATTATGTAGAAGGAAGTGAGCAAAGCTCAAATACCCAGGAGTAGATTGCTGGTTTAATTAATCAAAAGATACTCTGGCACAATGTATCTTTTCTATGGTTGCTGTCTATTATGTATTTCACTTATTTTTTTGATATTTTATGTCTGCTTAAGAACAAGTACATAATTTTCATAAAGTTATTGGAGTCAAGCTATCAGTTAAACACAAAACTGTGGAATAGATTCTTGTGGCCCATAAATTTAAAATAAGTAATATATGTTTGATGTGAAAGAATGTAAAAAATTACATCTAGAATTTTGAAAACTGCAAAACCTCATAAACTGTTAATATTCATTGGTCATCTGTCACTGTCAGCATTTAAATACTAGCAGGTAAACTTTTCATCTCATTAGAAGTTCGTTTGGTGATAATCTACAAAGAACTCATGAAAACCATTTCAAAATATGTCTTAAGGATACATATAGATCAATATACTCATGTATTTATTTTAAAACTAGGTATTTAGTAGGTAGGCAAGTTAAGATAAATAGAGATGGACGATCATATGGAAGGATAGATGAACAGGTAAATGGATGGATGTATATACAGATGGATGAGTGAATAGAGAGACTGATAGTCTATTTCTGCTTCGTCATCTGTACATATACGTTCCTCCCCTTCAAATCCTGACTTGATCACTTTATTTAGTGTTTAACAATAAAACATGAATAAGTTTAAATAAGAACGCTATATTTTTTCCTAAGGCAGTATTTTTTCAGAAAGTACAGTTAAAGATAAAAGCAAAGTAGATATTAAAAGATACTAATAGGCAGCATTTCATTTGAACAGAATAAAACAACAGGATAGAGGATATCAACGTGCATAATAAATAGGCTTAAACATTCTTTCATGGCAATATTCCTTCTGTTTCAAATATCATTTCACTTATTTGTAGACTGGTTTAATGTAAAATATATTTCTTAAATAGGGGAAAGATATGAAGTCAAAATATTTGAAAAATAATTGCCATACTTTAGAAACTAAATAACAGGACAATTTATCTTAGATCTAAATAAAAAATCTATTTTAAGGGCTTTAGAGATTATACCACAGCTACTGAAATTAATATTTATTGGGAATTTACAAATGTTTTTACAATCATTTTAAATTGATCTTATGAACTATGCTGTTTATGTAGATAAGGAAACAGATTTAGTAGAGTTGAATGCCTTTTCCAAGTTCATTTAACCAAGAAGCTATGAAACACAATTGGGAATCCCGCCCAGGGTCAAACATATACCATTTCAACTGACAGGTATAGCAAACCAAATTACTCATTTATTTATTCACTTTGTCAAAAAATACTTATTGCACATTCCATGTTCAATGTACCTGAAAAACGTTTACTGCAAATGCTCTTGATATAGGGCCAAAATCAGAGAGTATACGATAGGGTGAAATAGACATGACCTTTGTTTTAATGGAGCTCAGAGTTTGACATCTACAGCCTGAAAGGTGACAAAATGTGAGTAACCTATTGAAACTCTAACTTCTTTCTAAATAATACTGTGACGGATGCTGTGAATTATTATGAAGCAGAGGGGAAAAAAAGCAGAGACCTGTCATTACAGTGAAGAGGTTTTAAACTTCACTTCTCTCTCTGGCTGTCATGGTTTGGTCAAGCCACTTCTCAACCATAGCTTTCTCAACCTAAACCAGAGATAATAATGTTAAATCTCATGGTTGTTGGAAGGAGAATTAGAAATAATAAGGTAAAAATTCAAAAGCCTACATTTGGCAGCTGGAAGCCATTACTATTAGCCATCACTGTCAGGCAATACACAAATTCTGGGAAACACTTGCTTAAAACATAGGAATTTGAAGAACTATGAACAAACGTGAAGAGTGATACATATGAAGACTCTCATAAGTACCTGTCAAACCTCTTGCATGTATAAATACCAATTTGTAGTCCTTGGCAAAAATAAATATAAAGGCTGTCTACTAATAATTTTTTTAATGAGGATGATAAAAACATAAGACAGTGCAGAGAAAATTGAGAGATCAACATTCTCATCAGTGCCAAGTCATTTCATTTGCTCCATCTACAAAAACCTTTAAAACAAACCTTGCTTGCTACTGAAAATTCCCTTGATTCAACAGTTACTTATCCTGATTGAGACATCCATGTCTCTCTGAGTGTAAAATATTTTCTTCAAGACATTGATAAAGGCTAAAGCTATTTGGCAAGAATTTGTTTGATGTTTTCTATAAACATTTATTCTGACCTTTGATAGCTTTTCATTCCCTAAAGTTTAGCTCCCTAGGGTAAAGGTCACAAAATATGTGGAATTACATGGTACTTTGAGAATGTTACCTCACTGAAAAGATTAAAAAGTAATACAAATTCTATCAATTTTTCTAGGGCAAAAACCTATAGTCACTTTGGGAAAGTTTAATGTAAGGTCTGACATTTCAAAATGAGGCATCAAATATTCTTGGCTGCTTAATTTTGCAAGCTGGGACCCTTGAGCATTTTGAAAAGCAGAAGAAAAGAAAGACTTTAAAAGGGTCCCTTCTTCCCTATCCATTCTGCCAACCTATGCCAGACAGAAAAGGATTCCCTGAGCAAATGCTTTTCATGAAGTTAAATTAAGGAATTTAAGAGATGAAATAAAAATGTTGTTTTATTCACATTAAGAATGATATGTTTAAGAGAAAGTGGGAAAAAACATGGATCCTTGCATTCTGTTGGAAGGTACAATTTTTTAGGTACTAACCAAATGGCCTCATACTTACATTTCATCCATGTTCATTTTTCTCTTTACTAATTCCCAGCTGAAATTCTTAACTTCATTAAAAGACAGAGGATAGAAATGTTTTCGAATTCAGATTTCAGAAAGATTGTTGGTTCAATAACAAACTCAATTACGTAGATGTTTCCATATTAGGGGCTAAGAAGTTTCCCTTCCTAGAATTTTAACCTATCTATAAATTATACCTATCCTCTGGCAGAATCTGACTTCCCTTAAGAGCCTTATTCTATGTGAGCCAAAAACATATCCACTTATCCATAACAATTAACATACTGGAAAAGGGCAAATTGCTACAAAATACGTCACAAATATGGCAGTAAAATAGATTATTTTAAGGAGGAGGATATTCTCTTATGAAGTAATACTGAAAACTTTGCAAGGAGACTAGAAATCTACCTACTATACAGAGATAAGCCTGGTTGTCTGTAGGATGTTGGCCTTTGATGACATTATTTATCCACCTATCATCTGTAGGGCAGAATAAAAAATTCAGAAAAAAATTATCTGTGTTTTCACCAGGATTGTCATCACTTTGACCTAATCGTGCCATACACCACACCAAGCACACACACACACACTCACACTCCACATGGACGCACACAAAAGCCTCCTCTTCATGCCAGCCCCAAAAGTATTTTAGTTAATTGGAGAAAGAAATCCCTTGCCCTGAGTTCATCCCCTAAAAACTTTGCCCATCATTCAGTTCTCTATGCTGTGATGGATTCCTGCTTCCATCAACTGTAGATATTTTAGGAAGTATTGTATTCAATCGTGCATCCTGATTTTCACCTAGAATTAAGGCCATTGCTAGGTTCTTCGTATGTCTTCCAATTTTAAAGTTAAATTTCCCCCCCTTTTTATTCCTCAAGCAGTTGTAATGGTTGCAAATAAAATAATAAATGTTCCATTCTCACAGTCTGTGCTAAAGACTTGAGGATTTCAAAGATGAAAAAGGAAAGACAGAGGTGAACTTAGAACAGAGAGATGGCGAGACAGTGAAGGGAAAGGAAGAATTTAAAAGATTCACATGCGTGGAGGGGCAGAGAAAAGGGAGCCAATGGGGCAGCATACATATACTTCAGATGGGCTTTTCCATGACTGACTGTGCTGGTGATGATAATATTCCTCAATGGTCACCAGCAGGCATCAGATATCACTTTAAGTGCAAATTAAGATATTCTCAACAGTTAATGAAATTATATGAAATCTGGGACTCATTTCGATAGTTGCTAAAACTACTTCTGAAAGTTAAAAAGCATAGTTTGACAGACAGGAGTGATAGAAACTATTTGAGAAGCCACTGACTTCAGTAGATCAGCATTTGTGAGCCTCAGCTGTTCATTAGTGATACTTGGCCAGCTTTTTAAAAAGAACAACGCAACAGGGCACAGACTCTATTACCCACCAATAAGATCAGGATTGTCATGGGGAGAACATAAGTGCCAGTACTTATTTCAGGTCTGGATGTTTCTTACTGGATATTGATATTCTCTACCAGATTTGAAGACTCACTCTTAAGTCCATATTAAGAACTATGGTTTTAAATCAATTTTTTGGCAAACTTTAGCAACACTGGAATTACCTGGAAGATTTAATTAAGAGAATGACAGGGACCCACTTCAGATTTTCTTACTTTGTATGTCTGCTTTAGAGCTTGGGTGTTCGTATTTCTCTTTCCTTCCTTCTTAATCCTTCCTTTATTGACAGTGGGCTGTATGTACCAGGTGCTACAGATGAGGACTACTGACTGCATTTGTCAACAAGGTTACTAACACTGCTGATCTTGTACCACACTTGAAAACCATTGTATTAGTCAAATATCTTGGTGAAGGGGCAGTAGAGGGGATGGGGGGATGGGGGAGCTGGGTGAAGGAGCAACCCAATGGGTTGGATAAGACATGGGTAAAATATGTATCCCACAGTTTGAGATTGAAACTCTTTGCCATAGACAAAAAAAGGAAGGAATAATTGTGGAAAGTAACAAAGAATCTGAGTAAAAAGCTCATTTACATAGTAAATCTGTATAAGAATTAGACTGCCCCTCTGAATTTAAGGCATCTTTCTAACTTCTGTAAACTGTGCCTGCCGTAAGAAATCTCTATCAAGTGATTAATTCTAAGTCTGTATTACACCACGCTTACCCCTTGGTACCTAAGGGTGACAACAGTCACAGCCTACAGCATGAAAAGGTATTTAATTTGGAAATAAGTGGGTCTTAGAGGAATAATAAAGGGAGAGATTCACTTTTAAATCAAACAAGAAGAAAATGCTGGTTTGGGGAAATAAAATATTCTCAAAGCAAAGATAATGCATCTGAAAGGTTTCCACGAAAATTCACACATATGTTGCAGAACAATGTTAGACTAAACCTTTTAAAATTACCAATATTTGAGTGCTTTTTACCTACAACAGTGACAGCTGATAATGTTTGACCTACTAGTAATCTTAGTAACAAAGCATGATGTACTTCACTGAATCAAGTGTAAGTCACTACTTTGAGCTCTATAAGCAGAGATAACATATTCATTTTCTTCCCTGCTCTTCCTGATGAATTACTATGCCTGGCACATGGTTAGCACTTAATAGATGTTGGCTTCATAAGAAAATGGTCTCTATGACAGTAAGATGCTTTCAAAGCTTTGGGATACCCTAAATAGCTATATTTAGAGCTAAAATTTGTTTTGACATTTGGCATTTTGTGCTAGGCTTTTAATTTTTGAAATGTCTTCATCTATTTTCATCTATTCATTGTTCCTGGTTTTTATTTTACTCCTGTCAGGTCATGCATTGGAATACCGCCCACAGATAAGCTGTCTAGACCATGAACCACAACATTCCTTGCCCTCTAAACCTCTTCCATCTTACAGAGCTGAAATTATTTTGCCATTACACATGCAATCATTGTTCAATAAAACTTTCAGTAGCCCCTTTCACCTTTGCCAGATTTCTAGTTTCTTGTTTGAATGCCCTTCATCTTTTCCCATCATCCTTTGGCTGGGTTCAATATTTAAGTGACTATTATTTGCAATGCATGCACTGTAACCCCAATTTTCCATTTGTTGGAGTTTATTTTCTGAGGAAAATTGCACTTCATTACAGATCTATTCATCTGTGAGCTGGGGGAATATAGTTTTATTCTAGTCTCACATGGGACATCCATCCTCTTTTGCTTGACTAAGGACTGGGAAAACAGGTTTGGGTTCTTCCCTAGTTGTTTTGGCAATGTTGCTTAATCAGAAGTGTTAGGGTCATGACAATTCCTCAATAGCAAGACAGAATATATATTACTTATGAAATGTAAACAAAAGGGCCATACTTGAAATTTTCAATGCATTATTCACAGCAGATAAAAGTAATATTTGATTCCAAGAACTCAGAGCTGTGCTGTACTCAACTCAGTGTGCTAGTACTGTACTTCACTTCCTATAACAAAGATCCTCTGAAAAAAGCTTGTATATTACATTTTTACATACTGAGTCATTTACAGTGTCATAGAAGACACACATAAATATTAAGCATTCATTTGAAAAGAAATTTTGATATATTTTATGCGACTGTTTTCATTACAAAGAAAGCTGTGAGGATAAACCAAGTGGAAGTATGTTCATATTTTTCCACTGGCTTGGTTTATATGACTTGTACAAGTTCACACAATAGAGTGCTTATAATTTCTGCATTAAATTATAAAGGCAAGATTGTTTAACAGGATTTCCTGTGGAAAAGGAAGTGGTACATCCTGAATTGTTCACTCTCCTTTGTGTTCTCCTGAAGGAAGGAGTTAGCTTAGTGTATAGACAAGAAGACTAAATAAACAATATGAATAGGTAAGGCTAAAAGCTGCTTGTCACTGCCTTACTAACCCTTTAAATGGTAGAGTACTGGAAATTTCCACCATTCCATATTTTTAAAGAATACTTGTGTTTTTCTTATAATAGTGGTATAGGAAGACATAAGGAAAGAATGTGAGCATTGTGATGAATTTAAGCAATATTCTTCCCCACATGCTCACTTTATACATGGAAAAATGAGAAATGAATAAAAGGAAATTGTCCAAGGCATAGAGTTTCTGACACTGGATTGATTAAAATAAATTTATTACCAACTAAAGTACAAGTACAGTGTTAGGCAAGATCAGAGTGGTTATCTCATTTAATCTTGAGCATGACTCTGCAAGCAGCTTTTTGTATCTTTACAAATGAAAAAATGACTTTCAAAAGTATTAATCAGTTTTCACTATAGTTAGTGAGTGACAGAAAAGCCAGATTCTTACTTGAGCCTAAGTGCAAGCAAAACTAGCAATATTTATTATAATGTGTCAAAGTTTTTTGAAGAGTTGGCAATAAGCACATTGTTGTCCATATCACTTACAGCTTTTTTTAAAATGATTTTGTTCATTATATAAATATATTAAAAATTATCATCCACTGTTTTTGTTTGTTTGTTTTGAGACAGGATCTTCTATGTATTTCAGGCTGTCCTTGAGCTCACCATGTAGCCCAGACTGACCTCCAATTCATGGTGATCCTCCTGCCTCAGTCTCCCAAGTGCTTGGATTATAGGAGTACACTGCCATGTCTGGTTTATCATGCAATCTTGAGATGTAGTTTTCTTACTCATTAAGTGAACTTTCTTCTCCACCCAGAAGATTTCTTTTTTGTTCATGCATGTGTGTGTTGAACTTTTTTCCATGAAGTTGTTCCATGAAATAGAAGCAGCCTTTTCCATGAATAGCAAGGTTTCTGGCCATTGTAATTGAATCTGCACTGGATCAGAATACCATGCATTGACTAGAAAACCATTAAAGAAGCATTTTTATCTCATGTACATTAATATCCATTTCTCTACCTTCTTCATTTATGAACCAGATGAGGAGTTTGGAAAAAAAATGAGGTCACTGAGTCTAGTTTGCTATTGCTATCTTACTCAAGGGAGTGCTTTCTCTTTACAATGCTTAACATAATCTGCATTCTTCAGAAAGACTCAACTATTACTAAAGCTTAGTCACTTGTGGTACAAGTAGATGAGGTCCTACAGGAAAGTATCCAGAAAGCATAGGCAAACCACGACATTCATAAACCGAGGTGGAGAATAATGTATACCGTGGATAGAAACTACCATTTTCGAAGACCCACTACATTCCAAGCAATGTGTTACATACTTTATGAATTAGTCTTGTTTTATTCATATTTTACCAACAACTTTTAGAATGATAGTTATAGCTGGCCTCTTACCATGTACTAAGAAATATTATAAATGTTTAATTTTATATAATTATTCAAACCTTAAAAGAAAATGAAGGCAGTAACTTATGATTGCCCAAATTTCAATTAGGTAACTTGTAGAAGCAGCACCTTTTTTTTTTTCCTTGTAAGTACTTCATTTTCACATGATAATATGCTGCTTCAAAATCTGGTTTAACAAAGCACTTTGGGCTTTATATTACCTGGTATTAGTATTAGGCTGGATTATCATCTAAAAGACAAAGGCAAGTATCATCAGTGGCAGTCATAGAATTCACAGAAGGTGACCATTCTGAGAGAGTTTAATGTTATTTATTTCAGCAACTCTTGGTTCTATTTGCACATAGAGAGACTAACACACTGAAATATGATGTAGCTGGAACCACACAGCTCATTAATGACAAAGGCAGTGTTCAAATTCACTTATTTCTCATTCCCTCAAAAGTTCTATATACAACATAAGGACTTATGGAATGTTGAAACACTGCCTTTGTCAACTACAGAAAATAAAATTGCAATTCAAGCACGCAAAATCTATGAAGCTTCAAAATATCTCCATTTAGCTATATAAAGTACTATTTTGATTATGGCCAAAGTATTCATTGACAGTCTTTAAAGTGACAGATCCTACAATATTTATCTGTTGCCTACAGAAAGATGTCCAGTTCCATGTTATTTTTTGAAGGTCCTTAGATATATGCAGTCTTTGCTTGCTTCTTTGCATTACGATACTGTGGCTCTTTGTTTCAAACTGAATATTTTGCTCTTACTCAAAATTATTCAACCCAATTCTCAATTGCCATTTTTATTTTAAAATATACTCTTCCTTTTCTCCATAAGCGTGTTTCAATTTTATACCCAAGTGACTTAGGGTGACATGCACACATATGTATGTTTATATTTATTTATATGTATATTTATGCATACATATTTATATTTTATATTTATTTATACATATATTTATATATATAATACATATTTTCTGGTATCCTATATATCCTCCTTAAGGCCTGTCTTAGTTCTCCTCACTAAATGTTCTTTTAGTGAAGAAAGGAAGTTGTGGTTATGATATACAAATTGCAATTATATTCTTCCACACAATTATAATCTTTGTCCCACTGTGTAGCATCTTATCCCTGCATTGAGATTTTCTGGTGAATACTGAAATAATAAAACCCTTCAAAATTGGAAATATGCACATAATCAAAGAACTATATTCTTTTGATTTGTTCCTACCCTAAATGATACTAAAGTGACAGGAAATATATGCAGCAGCCTTCCAAAATAAATACAAGTTTCTAAGGAAGCTTTATTACTTGGGAGTACTCACAATCCATTTTTATATAAGCAGAGGAAAACTACAGTTCTTGCCACTAAAATTCAAAGGCTATACACATTGCCCACTGAAACTGAGGAAGATTCAGAGAGAATCTAATCTAGTGTAGTGTGAGCAGCAGACAATGTTATTTCCTACAAATTAATTTCATGGGTTCTACAATAGCAAAAGGAAGTAGCTGTGTGCATCCCGACGTTCCCTTGGAAGCAGAGCTAAAAGGGGCTTTGAGAGTACACAGGAAATCTACTGCATATCAAATGTTCTCTTGCAACCCAGTTCTTACTCTGTCACCTAATTACAATGTAAGTTTATATCCCAATAGCTTGTTTTCTTATTACTGCTTTATAAAACAATACTTGTAGAATACATTTAATTAAATATAGTCTTTTATGTTAGGTGAATTCATGTTAATAGGACACAGTATCAAGTGATTAACATGACCACATATTCTTATCTGCGTAATTTACAACTGGCCGATAAATTTATCCAAACAACTGCAAGTTTTACAATTTAAAGAATGTGGAAGAGCTTGAGAGGATACATAATCATGCAAGCTCATGATCGTGGTAAGACCCAAGGTCTTCATTTTACTTATTATTATTTTGTTGTATTTTGTATTTAAAAGTATGATATATATTACATAGAAAAAGCAATTATTATTTTTAGATGTTTCAAGCAGTTTAAAAGAGGAAAATATAAGTTTTTACAAGGAGCTAGGAGACAACTAGTTCCAAGAAGGAAATGAATTATGCACAAAATAAGCTATAGTTCCAGTTCTAACGGAGTATACTTCAAGCAAAAGTAGTAACATTAACAAACATCCAACACTACACATTTGAATGAGTGAATAAATGAACAAAGTTTTAAATAATGATTACCTGTTTTAGGAAAAGCAAGTATTCCAGGAATAATGAGAGAAAAATGTGAAACTGCTCTGAAACTGATTTCAGTAATAAGAAAACAGTGATCCAACAGTCTCTCATGCATGCTCTACCACTAACTGTACTCCTCAGTCTAAAATCTTTAAAGTAGATTTTCTGCTCTCTACTTTCACATATGTTAATGAATATGAAGTTTCTTGAGACCCAGGTAATAGTTTGTCTAATTTAAACAGGAAAAAATAAATAACATGGAGATTAAAATCATTTATTTACTCACTCATTCAAAACGTACTGACAGCCTTCACAGAGCTGGGCACCGTTTTGAATGCTGGAGAGTCAGAAAGAAACAAACTAAGAGTCAGTTTCTTTAATGGACAGACAGCCCTTACCTAAGGGAGTTGCTGGGATGGGACTTGATAACTGTATTTTTCGCAGGTTTCCAGGTAAGGTATTACTCTTGTTGGATGAATTGACAAGATCTTGTTAAGTGACATAGTTTGAAGAGGGTAAGGAAGATGGTTTTGCAGTCTTGCTGTATATGCAGTTTGTACAAGATGTGAAAGAATAAAACTCACTGACTGTTTATGGCTAACTTCATTTCAGTAAGTTAATACTGAGAGTTAAGTTTTCAACCAAATTGTATTAAATTCCCATATTGAGTAATAAGACACACCCTTGTCCTCAATAGATACTGTTTTAGGAAGAAAAATATAACATAGTTACAAGTCATTGTATTACATTTCTACAAAAGAAAGGTACCATTTTATTTGTTTTTTATTTATTTATTTTTCTCGAGATGGGTCTCATTCATGTAATCTAAGCCAGTCTTGACTTTGCTTCAATCAAGCCAGCCCCACAGGCTTTCTGAGAGAGACTGAGTGTTGACCTGCCTTAAGGTGGCTATTCCTGGCCTTATGCTTCAGGGCATTGCAGCTGTCACTGGTGAATATACTAATAACCTTTAATTGGGAAGTTCTTATATAACAAGCATCACAATAAAGACTTTACTAACATTGACTTGTTAAACATTGAAGAAAAGAGGATCATTGTGTACATTTTTATCTATATTTTGAAGATAAAACTGAGGCTCAGGGAGGTGGAGTAACTAAGATTATGGAGTGAAGTGAAAAACTCAAGAGTTAAATCCAAAGCCCACCCATTTCCGAAACTGGCTTTTAATGTCTAGTTGAGGCTTCCCTTGCTTTATCTCAGTGGCTCTCAAATCAAGGCACTAACACTCCCTAGAGTACATCTGGATATGTGCAAGATCTTTTGTGATTGTCTCAAAGCACAGAGGAGAGTGTCAGAATTTAGTGGGTGTCAGCCAGGCATGCTAAACTCCTGCAGTGCACTGGAATGCCTTATGACATTGATATTGTCTCACCCCGGAGTGCTGGTAGTATCCCCTTTCAGAAATTCTAATTTATCACCTCTTTTCGCATCACAGGTGTGTTTCTCATGTTGTACATTAGCTAAAGTATTTTCACATAAACTCTTCCAGCTTTCACATCTCAGAGAAATGGTGAAGGGTTTTTAATGTGAGGTTACACATACAACTGACTTTTCCGGGTCCTTAGGTAGTTATCATGAAGAATGAAGGAATGGAGATCATTTATAGTTTTAAATAGCAAATAAGGGCAGCTGACATGTAAATAATGCAACGTAGCACCTTTGATTCTCTCTGGAGCAATGCAAATTAATTCTGATAACTGCCTAAATCGAATATGCATTGAGAGAAATATGAGATGGCTGTGAGGCATGATGCAGGAACTGTTCGCTGCTACTGTTGGTGTTAACAGTTTGTTTGCTCACTCATAGATATTCTAGTTGGAAAACTATCTGTACACACGTACCTGCTGAAGCCTCCTGAGCTTGCACACAAAACAAGAGTTTGAATGCTTGACTATACCCCATTCATTTTATATTTTCCACATAATGACAGCTGATATAAGGATGGTATAAAGTATTAATGAACAATGGTTTAGGAAGGAGAGAAACGTCATGGTGACAACTAAGAGGACAGGACCCGATAGTAGAATACTCTGTGTTCAAGGATAATTTAGCTTCCTCACAAGATGGGAAATAAGTTTTAATCTCTTGAGGGTGGTTATTATTGTAAATCAAAGGCTGATATGCCTTCCTTTTGCTTTAAAACATAGAATAAAAAAAGGACTTAATATGCCACCATGTAACTCAGAGTGGCTCTTTCTTTGTGATCATCTGAATTAACTTCATAAGTTGGAACATATTTTCCACCAGGCATTATTGTCACAATAGTTCTGGGAGAGCAAAATAGCAGCCTTGCATATAACAAAAGTAAGAATAAGAGAACTTAGTACCTCACCAAGTTTACGGAGCTGGAGAATACTGAAGTCAAGATTCCAACTCATGACAATATATGTTTCTGAGGTCTTGGTTCACTACAATAGGCCACAAGAGTTAACTAAGCTCATTGATCAAGGACACTTGATTTTTTTTTTTTTTTTGTCTTTTTGAGACATGGTTTCACTATGCAGTCCAGGTTGGCCTTAAACTCGCTTCATAGCCAGGATGGCTTCAAACTTGCAGCAAGATCTTCCTGCCAAAACCTTCTGCATAGTGAGCTGACCAGTGTGTGCCACCATGCCTGGCCTAGGATACTTGATGTTTTGCATGTTGTCTAAGTGTTTTCAACACTCATATAACATGTTTCTCATTCTTAGTTATACTACCAGAAGTCTTTAGGGAATGTGGAATTCTTTTATTTTTTTTTCAGAGGAGGTCAGTAAACATCTGAAACATGATGGCCACAAAAACAGGAAGTGAGAGAGTGAGAATCATTATAGGAGAATCAGGGACATCAAATGATACTTTCCAGTACAAGAGGATACAACCTCTTTAGAAATAAAGATGATTTTTATAATCTCAAGATTACATTTATTTTCATTTATGAATCAACTCATTTCCTCTAATCAAAGGTGATTTTTAGAAAAATGAGTCTTAAGAATATCTACAATGTATTTAGTTATGTCAATCTTAAATAATTCCTCAATAGTTTTTTTTTGTTTTTTCCTACAAATGTGTTAGATTATCTCACTACCTCCCTTGCTCAAACAAAAATTTTGTGTTCTGGCAATAAAATTACTTAAATTCTCAAAAACTTAGTGTTCTTACCTATAAAAGAGATTATAAAAGCATTTTTTCCACAACTCAATACTAAAAATTTAAAATAATTAAAATATTTTATGAATTTCACATGGTTCCATATTGATATATTTATAGTGCTTTTTCTTTTGGTTTCTACCCAAACTTTTTAAGTAGTAAGCTAGGACAAAATTTTTATAAACACAAGTACATCTTGTTACTGATACTGTTATAAAATACAAGAGTAACATGTTTTCCTAATTTAATATTTAAGTCCATTGTTCATGCTATGATTAATCACATTTTAGTGAGTATTTCATAAAATTTAGTTTGTTATTAGCTCATTTTTGAAATAATATTTAGCCAATGTAAGGGAAAATTTTGCTCTAAATTTGGTTTTTCCTTGGAAAATTCATGCTACAATGCAAAAATTGCT